>JBBPLT010000121.1:0-65851 GCA_038089955.1 Strobilomyces dryophilus
ACCTGTCTCTCTTACTACTACAGGGGGCTCACAGAGGAGCAGCTTGAATCTTCGTTTGAGCTTCTGCTACAACAGGATAACCCAACTCTTGAATATGCATCCTGGCTTGAGGACTGCGAGAATAAGTCGGTGCCATACCCCATTCGGCAACTGAGTGGGGTTAACATCAAATCACTGGAGCAATGGGAAAAGTTCCTGGTGCCTCTTTTCAGTCGAAATAAGAGGGCGATTGATCTGTATCTTTCAAAGGCCGTGTTCCCAAAGTATGCGAAAGAGTATTACCAGAGAATCTCAGCCTCATACTGGGATATAGCAGAGGAGAAGAAGCATCTAGTCACTGGTAAGTACTTCAGCCTCAGTACATCGGATCTGATCAAATAGGATGCCCAGGGTTTTCGGGGACCAACGACGGACAGTATTTATTACCGACTTCCATTATTCAAGACGATCCAGAATATCTCCATCAGACGGGAATAAACGCAGGAGTTTTAGCGTGCCTTCTTCAGCCTTAAAATGACTCTTATATGGTTACACGTGAAAAGGGAAATGAACAATGGTCTACACTCAAGCTCCTCGAGATGGTGACTGCACAGGAACCAAAGATTCGTGTTCTTCTCGATGTAGGTGCACAGATACTCGATCTGGCCAATCTCCAGCTGGCTAGGGCCTGGTTGGATCGCACCCCAGCCACGGACACATCTGGAGCAATATATTTTAGTGATGACGACAAGTTGATGGTTCTCGCAAGAAATGGGACGACACAGCCCCTTTCATCGTCACCATTCATTCAACAACTAGATCGATGTGTTGCGTATCTGGACCATGCCCACACGAGGGGTACTGACATCAAGTTCCCTTGGGGATTCAGGGCTGCTGTCACACTGGGTCCTAAGGTTACCAAAGATTGTCTGGTCCAAGGTACGCCGAATCTATCATGGGCGACCTAGTATCTCATTGTCAGTAATTATTAGGCTGTATGAGAATGCGTAAGCTGGGCCGTGGCCACAGTGTCATGTTTTTCGCACCGCTCGAGGTTGATAAGAGAATCCGGAGCCTAACTAGCAAAAGGGGTCAGAACAACTCAGTGGCTGCCGCTGACATCTTATGCTGGGCAATCCACGAAACATGGCATGACATCCAGCAACAGGCTCCGCGGTGGGTGCAGCAGGGAATGAGCCACCAATCCCGACATGAAACTTGGCTCAGTTTTTGTCGAGACGAGGCCACACTGAAGGAATTAGCGGGAGCCTGGGTACAGCCGGACCTGAAGTCACTGGCTGACATGTATATGCCATGTCAATCCCTGGACGCCAATTTTTCCGCCAAGCTACCACCACAAATTCGTGAGCGCTGTAACGATCTTGGGGTCTTATCCCTTCACGATGTTCGCTTGGATGAAGAGCGAGAAATCGAGGTGTCTCGTGAGCTCGAGCGGGAAAGGGAGGGAAGAAGATTACTTGTCAGACAATCTCCGGCGAGGCACTTCCTTCATCCAGACGTCACTGATTTCGTGAGGACTGGCGTCATTCCTTCACCCTTGCGGAGCACGGCTTTCCGCCAAGTATTCGAGACGGGTGGACTACTCGCTTGGAGTTCAAACATACTAGCAACTGCAGACTTCTGTCAGACCATCAAGGGAGGATCAGCAGACACCGTAATGGCGAGTGACTATTTACGTCACGTGCAATGGGTTCTCTCCGGGAAAACGTGTGGCAGAGATGTCCTCGTCATCCTGAGCCCATTCGAAGCCGATTGGTTGATGCCAAAGATTCGGGTCAGCAAACACGTCCATCTGCATCTATATATTCCCCGCACGACGAAGCGCATGAAGCCATGCGATGATCTCAGACTATATGCCGTCCCTCCTCTCCCCGATGACTGGACCCCTCCTTCGACGTTGATCGACCAGTTGAACTTGTTCGCCGGACAGCTGTATCTGAGCGACTACGCATCCTATGTCCGGCTTCGTCGTTTCCTTGGCTCGCACATACAGGAACAACCACAAAGTGGGGGTGCAATGCCCATGCACGACCAGCTTAGACATCCTAATCCGACAGCAGTGGGGACACACGATTTTGTGCCAGTGAGAGTAGAGGTACGGCAACACGTTATACAGTTACTCGCTGCTAGGCGGGGCATGGCATTTTCTGGGACACACATTGGCAGAATTTTAGATGGGTGGCCACTGAATGAAGAGGACTTCCAGAACCCTCCGTGCGTCGTCACGCCCACAACGATTGGCCGTATTGATCAGGGCCGATGCGGTGTTCTTGCGGAGCAAATTTTTATTCGTGACCATGATAGAAGGTCCGGAACGGATCGGAAACGGGTCTTGGATTCAGATTCCGTGGACTATCCAGCAAAGCGAATGCGGCAAAGCTGAACACGTACTTCAAACATGAGGTCGTAGCTACCCCGTTGCCGTCTCATCAAATCACCAGAACAATTGTATTATCATAGGCAATGAATTTTTTGTATTATATAATAAAGTCTTGTGAATTGATAATTCGATCGTGATTAGGCCCAAGTTGGTCACCGCGATTCTTCAGTGTGAGGAGAGCACTGTTAATCCATTCTTCGCGCTCGTTGGGAGGTGATATCTGAAAGGGAACCGAGTTAGCGCAGCTGCCAAAGTCAGGGCCGTTTACTTCATCTTTGTTTACTACCAACCGTATCTGTATCTCAGTAGTGAATTCTCACATTTGCTCACACTCCAAATCCAGAACGCGGTAGGTTCAATGAGTTTATTGTCGGACGGGGATAATAAGAAATGTTCAGTCTTGAATTGCACCGAGTGGATCTTACCATGGATTTGTACCATGCCGTGCCAGGTTTTCTGTAGGCGTCGAAAGTATAGGCAGCAGTGTCAAGGTCTACGACGCTCAGGTGTCTTGGTGACGGGAACCCGTCTGACACAGGGTCCAGCACTGCAGTATTGCTTGATGCAAACGCGATCCTGGCAGGCCACTTCTATGTCCCCGAGCCAAGAACGATTCGTCTTGAAACGGGATTCCAGGCCGCCGAGGGGCAATCCCTCGACCGGGGAGTTTCGTTGCGGAGAAGGCTAGATGGTAACCGACAAACATTTGTTAAGCCAATTCCAACACATAGACTAGGCCAGTCACTCACAACTGCCAAAAAGGCCGGTTCCGTCGGCAGGATGTCCTTGGCGTAGTGAATCCTCGAGGTTAACAGCCTTCGGCACCGAGGTTTTGACTGCTTGCCCGGTGAAAGTTTTAGAAAAAGCGATCAAACCTCGCGTACCACCTTGAACATGCAGTGAAGAGTTTGACTGTGTGCAAGCTGAGCATTGAGCTCCTGGACGAACCAAGGCACGCACCTGACCCACCTAGTGATTCAGTGCCTCATCTCTTTGGCTGGTTCAGGCGTGGGCGGGACGACGGGTGTGTGTGGTGCATACCGAATGCATCCAGGGATTTCTCTTGCACTTACGTTTCATGCGGAAGGTAATACTTTGCCGGTGAGCCTGAGGTATTATCTGAGGATTTGGGACCTTGCGCACCAAAGTGGAACAGTTGGTGGATGTTCTAACGATCCGTCCAGACTTTGATATCGATGGAGAAGTCCCATGGCGGTGGTCTCAGATATTTGAGGTTGGCTTCTGGACCGCGGCGGCCACGCCACTTCGCGTTTCTCCTCGTGGCACTGCCACCAAGGATGCGGCACGGTTAGCCGCAGAACTTGCACTAGTAGTCTTTCCCGGACCCTTGATCAGTGGCGGCGGAAGCTTCAGGCTACCTAATCTTCATCCGAGTCGTCCGCTCCGTTCGATCCCTCTCGGCTCGATCTCGCTAAAGGCACCTAACTTTCTCTTCCTCAGATTCACGAGTATTACCAAAGCTCTCTTGTAAGCCAGAACTGCAATCCTCTAAATACACATCTCCTTCCAGATATCCTCAAAGCTTTTTTGTCGAGTTCTCTTGCCGACCCCAGGGACAGACCCGAATCCGATATATGTATATATCACACTTTATGATGTCGAGCGTGCTGTCAGCGATGATATTGACGCCTAGGTGGCCTCAGTCACAAACATTGCTGATGCATGCACACAGCTGGAACACATACGACGTTTTCATTCTTTTTGTTAAGGGAATTCCGTCGCAGCAGGGAGCTTCGCGTGATTATTCTCGCGCTGACCATCTCTCTCTCCCAGTCCAACCCCGATCAGGTTTCTTTCTCGCTCTTGACGACGGTCGAGGCTTGGGTTGCTCTCGACAAGCTTGTCGTCAATTGGATATGTACTTGTTCTCGCCTATTACTCGCCAGAGTTACACGGATGCCCTCATCTTCCCTAGTCCGTTCGAAGCCGAACGGTTGATGCCAGAGATCAGGATCAGCGATCACGTTCATCTGCATCCATCTCCCGCGCGACGAAGTGCATGAAGCCCTCCGACGATATCAGGGCGCGCTTTATTCCTCCTGTCCCGTTTGGCCGGATTCTTCCTTGGACGTTGATCGACCAGCTGAACTTGGTCGCTGGGCAATAATTGAGCGATTGTGCGTTGTATCTTGTGTCAATTCCCTAGGATAGAGAATCAAGAGGTGCTACAAAGGGCGGGTACGGTGGTCTTGCGCAACTGCTTCAGCAACCGTGATTCGTCGTATATCGAGGTCAGACATAGGTTCAGGGGGCGCCGGCGACACCGGTTATGCAGTCGCTCGCAGTCAGATGAAGCATGGACATTATGGAGATGCACATGTGTAGAATTTTGAACGGATGGCCTCTAACCGTAAAAGACTTTCAGACGCCTCTTGTCCCAAACTTTGATTGCAGAAGGAAACAAAACGTCTGATAGCAACGTGTACTACGCAGAAGCCTGAGACCCAATGTACCCATTTCATGACATTTTCAGCTGCCTTCGCTGGACGACCATCGATGATCCTTCACTGGCTCGAGAGCGCATGCGTGAAGCAAAAATGTACATTCGTAGTATGGTTAAAGATTTCTGTCGATCCACCTTGTCCACTATTTTACGTACCGTCCAGCCTTGTCGTCGGGATCGGCACGATGCCCTAAATACGATACAAATTCATGAAGGTATTGCTCCTCGGCTGGACCACGGCGAGCGCTTCCAAAAGCACCGTGGGCGACGAAGGTTCTGTGTTTGCCGTTGACTACAATGAAGAAGAAAGTGTCGTCGTGTGACGCGGTGACGTTGCTTGGACAGTCCTCGAATGCTAGGTGGAGAGCTGACGAATGCATGGCAATCGATGGCTGGCAGAACGCAGATCTCCTACCGGATGGACGCGATTGCTTTGATGCAAGGCTCGGCGATGGCTGTCTTCGCACATGATTTGAGTTGTTGGCACGGAATACGCCTTGCACAGAAGAAGGACGACGTTGACGTGCAGCAATCCTAATCGAATTCGGGCACAGGCGTCCGGTACCGGATACTGACGATTGGGCGCTGAGTGTTGATTAGGACGTCCGATGCGCTTCGCAGCAACGTGGCTGGCGATGAACTGAAGTCGGCGGAGCCGCACACACATCTCGGAGATGCCCATGCCAATCCGTACAAACTAGTGATGCGTCAACATCCTCAGACGGTAATCTAATGAGATAGCCAAGCCAGAAGCACTGACCTGTCGGATGAACAAAATAGGACATGATCACGGCAATTGCGGCTTGCGGATAGCGGTCAGACGTTTCCATTTGACACGTCTGTGCGCATCGCGGGATCGATCAAGGTGATCGGGCATGACTGTGCGACCAAACGGGCGCACAGCGCAGCTCGAGTAATTGATGCGGCACGAATCCAACTGAAATAGCGCCACGGGCTGCCAACAGTACATACTCGGACTTGATGCAACTTGAACAAATAACACATTTCCCTAAATTTTAGTACGTGCGAGCAAAACCTTGCCGGTTCGAGAACAGTGCCAGTGCTCGAACGTCCAAGGTATCCGCGGCCTCGTCATGATATGAAACCACACTGAATTTGTCGCAACTTTTGGGGATCGCATACGCGCGTAAAGAGCTGCGCAGGGCAAGCGGCGGCCCTGGGCCTGCTTGTGACACGTTCGAAAGTGTTTGATCGCAATCGAGACTCATGCGATGCAGAGCCTTGCAGAGCTTGAAATTTACTAAACAATAGGCGGAAATGACACTGACAGTCTGAAATTTCATTTGATTTCATTGGACCGACGCGCCGGATAAGCACGCCGTTCCGTACGACTCTGAGTTTGAGCTTGGTATCAAAATACAATTGGGTTTCCTGCACGAGGTGGAGTGGGTCGATACGCGCGCGTTGCCGGAACGGCAAACACACCGATCTGACCTTGTTCCCGGCGGGCAGAAGTGCGAGGATCATTGCGGCTGCCTTCTTTGAATCCAACTTCTGGCCCAATGAAATGGAGGATCGTCAATAAGCCAAACACAGAGCAAACAGGGGACCGCTGTGGACCAACAAAGTGCGCGGTCACGTGGGCACCATTGCAGGTGCGCGTGTTCGAGTCCGACTTTGACGACGACGGCAACGACGCTGGCTGGTCGGCAGAACCAGCGTGAACAACGATGGCCATCAACAGCCGACCTGCGTGGCAAACCGATGATCTCGACGAAGAATGGGTCGATGAGGACGACGCGTCGCTTGGCACACAGTCTATCTCGCTCACCACACCTCTACCCGGCAACTTGCAAACCCCAAGCATGCGCAGCGCCAACGCGACGTGCCCGGACACGGCTGGCACGTTCCTCATCCGGGAGGACATGCCCGCCGCAGCCTTACTCCCCAAGACCCCCGGAAAGCAGATCAAAAAGGGCGGTATGAAGGACATTTTCAGTCCACTGGCTCTGGAGAGGATGTTCGAGCCACCCTCGCCGCCGCCACAGAAACCCCTCGCATCGGCTCTCACCGCTGCGCCGGCCATACCTTCCCGCCTTTCGCAGGCGTTCACTCCCAACGACTACCGATCCGACTCGGACACCAGCACGCGCCAGAATACCTCAGATCGTACTTCCACAAACCATTATATATCACCTTCGTCCGCGCCCAGGACACAAAAACCCTTGGAAGGCCCCTTCACCTTCACCGTTCCGCGCCAGAGGTTTCCGCAGGCGGAAAGCACTCCGGGGAACGCATACAGCATCATTAATCCACCCATGACAGACCCAAGACTGCGCTTGTTTCAGCTTCAGTACGACACATTCACGCGCGAGCACCTCTCGGCCATGGTCGACTCCATCGCCGTCAACACCACGTCAGGAGGCAGTCTTGACGGCAATGGCTTGTCTCCTAGCCCTGTTCAACGCGTTCTATTCAGGCCGCCGCAAACGCCTGTCTCGGATGATACGCCCATACGAAGCATCAAACGCATCAAGCTCAGTCCCCCGTCCGACTTTTACGGTGAGGGCGCGGGTGCGGGCGCTATTATAACACGCCCGAGAGCATCCCGGGTGGACTACGTCGGAGAGTCGCGTTCGCTCATGCAACGGATCAAGCAGGCGCGCGACTTTTCCACCGTCTCCACCAATGTGACGGCGCAGACGCCCGTCACGGACAAGTTTCAGCTGAATGCGTCTGCGCGAATACCTTCCAGTGAGTCTATTCCGTTCGTATGTGCTACGTGCTTTGACGATACCTGGTAGATAACCGGGTCATGCTTGTGCCGACTGTCGTTGAAAGAAGTGGATCTGTCGCAGTGTCATCCACGGCTGCACCCAGCGGCAATTCCTCCCTTGCGATCCGGCAACAGGCAGCCACTCTCATGCAACAGATCAAGAACGATATGAGGGGATCGAAGCGCCTGTTATCTGGGGAGACGGAGTTCTCGCGTTATACCCACGCAGAGGATGAGCGATCCGACGTGTCCGCATCTGTGCTTGAGAAATCACAGCAAAGTACCTGGCCAAACGGGAGTCACGAACGACACAGACGGAAATCACCCAAGGCAGGGTCTCCCCGCCGCCCCTCTACCGCTTCACGACATAACAGTCCCCGCAAGTTCTCGCGCTCGGTTTCTGATGACCGCGAGCGCAGCCTCGCTCACGACATGTCTAATATGTCCCTCGATGCGTCTTGGCAAGTCGAGGCGCGTCCAGCGACGACCAACACCCCGGCGCCGCATCCAAACGTCCCCCATATCAAGATCACGTCATCCAACGTCATCGATGCGTTCCCTCAACCGCCGATACAAATACCCCCTTCATATCCGTCTTCATCGACCAGTTCAGGCAACAACGAGGACCTGAACCGGTTCGTTTCGTCGAGCACAGCATCGGGGACGACCATCACCGCAAGCAGCGCACCCTCGTTCGTGAAGCATGCAGGGCCCGTTCACATCACGCACATTACGCCATTGGATGTGCCGGCACTACCACAGCGCGTCGGGAAGATGGTGTTCGACAAGGAGCTGATGAAGTGGATGAAGGCGTCTACCCGGGTGGTTTCTGAAGCCGACGATGTGAGAGACCATACGTCCGTCACGGACGGCGAGAGTGAGGATCCGTTTAAGGACATCGAGAGCTTACGAGAGGATGACTCGGGGGGCGCCAACGTAAGCGTGGGTGACGAAGAGGAGGTGCCTGTGGCGATGGAGGAAGCGGAAGAGGCGGAAGAGGAGCCACACTTTAGGCAGGACGCTACGCGAATGGAGGAGGGAGAGGATGAGGATACCAACGATCGGGAGGAGGTCGAGTTGTCCTCGTTCATGTTCGACGGCCCCTCTGTCGCTAGGATCCGCGCCGTCCCTTCAGGGGAGGACGACAGCGGAGTCGACACTACGGCGTCTGATTCGGAAGAGGACGAGGGACCAGGAGCGGTCCAAGGCGAAGCTGGCCCCGCGGTGTTCGACTCCGAGGACGACTTGTCCAGCGAGTCTCTCGCCGCCCCCATCGATGCGACGCCCGTGGGCCCTTGCAGGACCTCTGCGGCTGCAACGCCGATGCCAACCAAGTCTGCGCTGAAGAGCGCAAGCGTGACGCCCGTGTCGGCGATGAAAGGCACCCCCTCGCAGCGCACGGGACACCGACGATCCGTCAGTTTCTCGGACGGGAAGCGCGACGGGCCCATCAGAGGTTTGACTGCGAAACCGAACGAGAGTGACGAGGGGACGAGCGTGTCCTCGCTCGAGCCCACGCAGAGCTCAGGGTACCCGCCCTCGGTGCGGTCCAAGCGGATCGTCGAGATGATGCAAGATCTCGAAGAGACGGGTAAGCATTACGGCGTTTCAAGACGACGTTCTGATGGGTCCCGTTTTGGCTAGTCGAATCGGAAGAGTCGCCGACGAGGGCTTCGACTCCGATTCACGACGTCGAGGCACTACAGCTCGTGAGCAGTCGGCAGCCTAGCAGCCAGATGGCAGTCGTGGACTCGTCCATGGTTTCTCGGCGCGCGTCTTCCACATCGAGGAGGAGCAACCTCTCGGAACAAGATCGAAGAAACGCGACGTTGCTGACAGAATGCTCTTTCGGGATGACACACGACAAGCTCGTGCAAGTGATCACGGACGCGCACCCGTTCGAGCCCCACTGGGAAGACCTGAGCAGCATCGACTTATCGAAAAAGTCGCTCGACAGCGTCGCAAGGCTCAAAGAGTTTCTGCCTAAGCTGGACGCGCTGACGTTGTGCGTGGTACACACAACACGACGGCGCCGTATCGCTGACGTCGAAGTGACAGAAACCACAACCGACTGCCATGGTTGAGCGGAATACCCTCCACGCTGCGGACGCTTTCCGTCGCGTCGAATCTGTACGTCCGTTTAGAGCTCATCATTGTTCGAGGTGACGTTGGCGTCCTGACTGGCCCCCCAAGGTTGACAGGCGTCACATCGTTTGGTCATCTTCAGAACCTCGAGAACCTTGACATGAGCCATAACGACATCGATTCGCTGAGCCGTGAGTAACGGAGATGCAGGGCGTCGTTCCGCCGAGTCGGGTAGAGAAACACTGATGGACATCCAACAGAGCTGCAGGGTCTGCGACACTTGAGAGAGCTCAGGGCCGACGGGAATCGGATCACGAGCCTGGATGGACTGCACAAGCTGGAAGCGCTCACGAAGCTAAGCGTGCAGGGCAACCAGATTCGTGAGGTAGACTTGAGTTCGTGCCGATGGTAGGACGTTTCGTCTTTGCCGTATTCGTGTTTCCTGATGACATGTGGTTCGGCGCAATCCCGCAGGCCGCGACTAGAGATGCTCGATTTGAGCCAAAATCGGGCGGTCAAGATCGCCTCGCTAGCGCCGAATCTTCCTGCGTTGCTGGTTTTGAATCTAGGTGGGTTGATATGGCTGTCGTGAGACGTTCCTAGCTGCTGACAATGGCAATAACTCGAAGACGGCAATCTACTGGATGATATCGATGCCGGTGGTTGTATGACGAGGCTGCGCATTTTACGGGCGAGCAACAACCGCCTGCACAGCCTCAATGTGGGGCAGTTTCCGAATCTGCGAACGTTGTATCTGGACAACAACGCGCTGGCAAGCCTGGCCAAGGGGGAACGACTCGCGAAGCTGGAGAACTTGTCGATGCGGAATCAGAGCTGTCGGGAATTGTGAGTGGCACACATGTTTTGAGTGGGAACGTGACGTGACGGGATCTTTCATTATATGTGCCTGATTGATGGGGCGCAATATGATGTGGTGATCTGCAGCCATCTCTCGACACGCCAATTCCGGGATGTGAAACGGCTTTATCTCTCAGGTATGAATGCTTCGAGAAGATCAGAGGAGTGGAGCGACTGATAACTGTTCACAAGGCAACAAACTGAAAACGAAATTCATCGAGGAGGCGTGTTACAACTTGGTTTACCTGGAGATTGCGGCGTGTCGGCTGACCGCACTGCCGGACGAACTGGGACGGCTGGCTCCCAACCTTCGCGTGCTGAACCTCAACTATAATTTTCTGGAGGACGTTTCTGGGCTAGAAGGTCTCACGAGACTAAAGAAGCTGACGATGATTGGATCTCGCCTAAAGGGCACGAAACCGCTGATCCGTGTCCTTCAACGGATGCCGGATGTGGAAATGGTTGACTTGAGGTGAGACGCCACGTCGGGGAATCGGCATTCAGCAACAGGAACAGAGTTTCCTTTTATTTTTTTAAAAATTTTTTGTTCATTTTCGTTTTGGATGACGACCCGGAACTGACCGATGGTTGGTTGGCAGGATGAACCCGAGCACGCTTGGATGGTATCTACCGCTTCTAGTGCGAGACGTGCCTGGGGCACTGCAACCATCGGAAAGCGGAACGCGACGGAGGGGCGAAAAGGGAGGGGAATGCGGATGGCAGGAGCTGGACGCCAAGTTCAGACGGGACCTGCCGGACGAGGCATACGTGGGACGACTTGCGTACCGGGGACTGGTGATGCGGGCGTGTCCACGGATCCGGATGCTGGACGGGGTGGAGGTATCGGAGAAGGAACGTGCAAAGGCTAATCAGCTACTGCAGGGCATCATGGGAAAGGGGAAGATTAAGGGGAGGAGGACAGGAGGGGATACGGATATGGGAAGGGGGAGTTGATGACAGATTATGCCTGCACGCATGACTTGATGGCGATGATGTGGTCACGTCGGAGATCTGGTTACGAAATATAAAATGGATATGATATTATTTGGAGGGGTTACGAGAAGGAATTTGATTGGGACCGGAGGTTCGGAGGTGGGGCTGTGTGGAAATGGAGACCTAAACGGGATGCCGAGGGCACAGATTGAATCTCCGCGCGCTTGCGTGCCTGGGGTGAAACGGTGAGTCGAGGAGGAAAGCTCATATGCCTATTTGCGGGGTTACGATACCGGTTGCGATGGGCCAGCAAGCAAAGGCCGGAGACGGGTCCGAGCCTGGCCAGGATGGGACGGACGGGCGGTGCAGGGACGAGGCCTGACACGCTGGGTCGCTTCGACGTTGGACGAGGGGGCGGCGGTTGTTCGCTACCGAGAACGTCTCTCGCGGGATTGTCTCGCACATGGTGAGATGAAAATGCGCGACGGAGCGTTGCCGGCAGACGTTAAGCTTCCCAGGCTACTAATTACTTTCTTTGAAGTGCCTCGCACAGCGATCGTATTTCATACCACCCGGGCCATGGTCCCTCCCTTTATTAACCCTCCTCCCCTGCCCCGCCCCCTCCCCGTCTCCCTCCTCCACGCATGATCGACCAGCACACCTCCCTCGTCCCCGTACAACCTTCCTACACCTTCGCCCACTTGCTCTCGTACGTCTTCCGTCTCTTCCCCTCGTTCGCGACCGCGGGTCATATGATCTATCGTGATCGGCCTGTCACCGTTCCTTCATCCATCATTACCGCTCTCCGCCATTTCCACTGATCATTCTTCCCCTCAGAATCGATCCAAAACTACCTCTCCCCGACGACCTGTCACAGCGCGGATCCCCGGCCATCTGGTGGGTCTCCCATCCACCCCGCCCCGACCTTTTTCCCTCTATCTTTTCCCCCCTCTTTCCGGGTCCTGACTGTCTTGTTGCAGTCCAGACGTCGAACCCCATTTCTCCCAACGACGAATGTCCACCTCTACTCCAGACACTGACACCAGCAGCGTCCGCGAGAAAAAGCCCTCCTCCCCCTCTGTCTCTCCCCAGCCAGGTACCAAACCTCGCTCCGACGACGCCTGGAACTTTGACGACAAGCAGGTACCAGACGATAATACCCAAAAGGTCCAGCTCCCCTCCATCTTCTCCACCTTCGAGGACCCTTTCCGCAACGATATCCGGCGTTCTTCCCTCGCCAACATCCCCCCCGATTCTTCCTCTAATACGCGCTACAGGACGTCCCCGTATCCCCAGCCCGCGTCCCGCAGGTCGCACGCCCCTGCTAATCAGCCCAGTCCCCCATCATACCACTTCCCCTCCCCCACTGATACCCAAGACTCCCCCGCTGAGAAACAGCGTTTTAACTACGGCTACTCTGAATCTTCTCCGTATCCCCAGCCTTCGCTTCCGAACGCACCCGCTTCTGCGTCGCAGATGTCTTCTTTCGCCTCGCCCCTCACCCCTGATCTGCGCCAGCAGGCGCCCTACGTCGAGCCCGACGACTGGGCCAATCCCTCTTCCTCGATCCCCCGCTCAACATCGACCCAGGGTCACCCATCCCTCAGCGTGCCACTCAAGTACGAAGACGACCTGCGCCATTCCTCTTTCGGTGCCTCCGTCGGTCGGGCCTACCCAGCTGGCGCTCACAAGTCCGAAGATTGGTCGTTTCCTAATCAGGAATTCGTCTTGCCCCCCTCCAACACTTCGTACAGCTCCAATTCGACGCCGTCCCAGCCCCCGACCCCTTCAGCTGTGCCTCCGCCACCATCACCTCCTTCCCGCGCCCCGCAGGCGATTGCTTCCTCCACCCTCGTCGACCGTCCGACCAAAAAACGCGGAAAGTTGCCCAAAGAGACCACCGACTATCTCAAAGCTTGGTTGCACCGTCACTCGGACCATCCATACCCCAGCGAAGAGGAGAAGAAGCAACTGTGCCATGCCACCGGCCTGAGCATGAGCCAAGTTTCTAATTGGATGATCAACGTGAGCCACCTCCATCATTTCCTGCGCCGCACCGACTCACGGGACCCCTACCCCACCGCGCCAGGCACGTCGCAGGATCCTGGCTCCCGCGCACAGGGCAGCGTCAGGTCCGACCACGTCCTCGCCGTATCCTGCCACGACGCGGACCACGCCTGCCACCCCGACCTTGCTCGAGCCCATGTCCCGTCGGACCTCAATGCCGCAGGAATCGCTGCAGTTGTACCACCCAATGTCGCTCCAGTCGATCCCGCCCTCGAACCAGAGCCACGCGCCCTCACCGCCCTCGGACTATGCGAACCGGCACCTCGTTGGCATGCCACAGCGATCGCCACACCAGTATCACGCGTCGACCGGCCTTGACGTTTCCCAATCGAGGCATTCGATGGCATACGTGCCCGGGCAGGGACACCATACTGGGAACAGCTACCTACCGTCTGGGGTTCCGATGTCCGCTACCCCGTCCCTTTCCGCGAGTCCGTTCGGGTCACACAGTCTGGGCGGCCATCACCACGGACAGTCGTTGTATTCGTCGCAGCACCCGTCTTCGCTGTCTCCGAGCTTCCTGCCCAGCCCGACGCAAGGGCCGGAGAGGTTACCTGGCCATTCGTCGGAACACACGCACGGCTACTACGGGGAAGGCCAACATCATGCGTCCAATCCTGGCTCTGCTTATTCTGGCCCTCACTAATTTCGATGCACGCTTAATGGATAGGGGGAACCTGATACATTTGATGCCGAAAACACAACAGCGTGTAACAGTATTATTAGTAGTATTACCTAAACCCACTATAGCTAGTCGCTTCTCTCGCCTTCTTGCCGCCATACCGCACCCCTGCAGAAAATGATTCTTTTTCATTTCCTAGATTTCCATCACCGCTACGCGGGTGCAGCCTCCTCGGGTTTCTCCCACCAGCGCAGAAGACGGTAATGCATCCGATCCCATCCTCACCTCCGCTCTTCTTTCTCCATAATCGCATCCCGGAGAGGTAACGTTTTTGTTACAAAACAAGCCTGTACGAATCGAAACATCCGATACCAGAAATACCATTTCGAGCGCTTGATATATGAGATTTGGTTGATCCGGGCGGCGGCGTGTTCTGGTGTTCTTTTTTTCTCTTGCGTTTTTTTCCCTCCTCTTCCTTTCTCTTACGAGACGATCGAGATCATGGGTGATATCGGCCAACCGGCGACGGCCGTAACCCGTGACGCGGACATCCTCGGCCTGCGCCACAGTCACACTCAGGTCGTCATCCCGCCTCTAAAGTTTCGTACGGCCTGGGGCACCGGATCGTTCTTTCCATTTCGTCCATCTTGTTTGTTCGATATTTGTGACCACAGAAACGTGCGTTGTGGAGTCGGAGGGGCCGTGTTCTTTTTTCGTCTTCTCAGTTTTTGTTTCGTTTTCCATTTTCGGTCTTGTTTTTGTTTTTGTGATTTTTCTATCGTTTGTCGTGGTTCTCGTTCCTGTCTCGTCCCGTCTCGGCCCCCTGAGGGGTACCAGCGAAGGACACAGCACCGCGCATCGCGGGTGGGTGAACGAATCTTCCGACTGCGAACAGCCTTGGACCTTGCCTCCGTGGGCTTCGTGCCCCATGCGATGACGCAACCGTGTGCGTGACGGGGATGTACAGCCTCGTCGGCACAGCCGCTCCACGCATGCACGAACACGAATCCTAGTATCGTCGTGCCCGCAACAGTCCCTATGGGGGTTCCTTGATACTTGACCACTGCGAGATGACCCGCGACGCATGTGCATGATGGCGGCGGCCGACGGGGGTTCGCTCCAAGTTTCTACCGGGACGGAGCGAACTGAGCAACCTCCCCTCCACGTTCGAAATTTCGGAATTTCGGACGACCCACCTGCGTCCGACTCGGAGTTGGTGCGCGCCGAGCGCCCGGCGCTCCCTCTAGGTCAGTCCGACCGGGTCGCATCTCCCCCCCTCGACGACCAAACAAATACCGAATACATACGCCGAACCCCTGGACCCCCTCCCGACTCGAATACGCAATTCGCGTTCGATCGTCCTTGACTCCTTGGTCTACGGAGCGGCGCGATCGCCGCCGATCAAACAACCCTGGCCCGCCGAACCCTACGCGTCGGCTCAAGCGGTCCAAAGGGGCTAAGGTCGAGCCAGGGTTGGGGGACGGAAGAGCGGGACGGGACGGCGGGAGGGAGGGCGGGTTACCCGAGTGATAGGAGGCGGATTTGACTTTTTCACTCGCGGATTAGACGACGCGAATGACAGCGCGGACGAACGGAGCACGAGATGGCGGTGCAGAGGGATACTCGAGGCGCTGAAACGCGTTTCGCAAGCTCCATTTTTTCCGATCGTGCACGCGAGATCGCCCGCTGACGATGCGAGAAAATGAAGTGGGGTGAGCCAGAAGAGAACTTGAAACTAAGGGAAAAAAGGGTAAAAGAAAAAAAATTGGCACGCGAAGCTTGGCGATCGCGTTCGAGAGGGTTCGTTTTTTTTTTGTCTCATTTTCATTTTACAATTTTGTTCGTTTCGTATCGTCGCGTTTCGATCGTTCGATTCTGACCCCCTTCCTCTTGAGAGGGATACAGCCACTGATCTGTAACATATTACGCCTAAGTACCCGAGCTCAAAGTCGCAACCGCGACGTACGCACCACTCGCCACGTCACGCCACGACCAGTGCGCGTACCGTGTTGATACGGAGACCGGCTCTCCAGCTGGTTGGGGTGGGCCGAGAGAGGAGGTTCGAATCAAGGGAAATTAAGTGAAGTAAACCACCAAGGTTTCGAAACGATCACCCCTCGTTTCGTGCAGGCCACGTCGCTCTGCCATTGCACAGATGCGCTGATACGGGCAAGAGAAGGGCCTCGGCTCGCGCTGGGTACCCGAGCTGTGCCTCGTTCAACGCTTACGTCTTTGATTCCGAACCTTGCTCACCGTGGTGATGGGTTTGGCACACGAGTGCGAGTCGGGCTCAGCTCGCTCGACCGTAGGAATGGAGATCAACGGCTTACTGATGCGGCATTGATGGCTACGATCGCGATCGATGGATGATACAGCAAGTCCAAGCGGAGAGGCACCCCCACTCCCCACTATAGGACGCGCGCGCCATGACTCAGATGTCATAGACGGCGGTGACTCGGCCGTGAGGGACGCGAGATCAATGATGAGACTCTTGACGACTTTTGTTGGGTGTGTACTCTCGTATCGCTTTCCAGAGGCGTCTGATATGATGACAGCCACGGGGCCTGTTGCCCCGTGATCGGGCCGCACTGACCGGTCCTTTTATGGCTCAGTCTAAAGAACCGCCATGACGGCCTTTGTATATCACTCGTCTTCATATCCGATTTCAACCTCCAGGCGAGACGAGGTGCGAACGAACGATGGAAAAAATCGATAAAGCCAGAAAAAAAAAGGACGAGGGTCGGACTAGCCTACGCTGGTTCCAGGAGCTTTCCGACATTGTAGTTTGAGGGAGAACTGCTGACTAAGAAGTTCTCAGCGTACGTCCGATCATTCACCATACTACCTCGAAGAGCATGCAATGGAACTGAAGGCTTATATGATGTCAAAGCACATCTATCTTTGATGTTCTCCACGACCGCAGGTAATTGCGCCTCTTCCTCTGCCTCCAAGATATCGTAGTTCCAACGGTTTGCTGATGCAGTATCGCTGATCCTGCGCGGTCGCGTGGAACGCCGTGGGGAATGAACTCGGCACGAATGCCGCCCAGATTGCTATAGAATGTCAGTTTCGTTTCCAGCGCATGCAGAGCATCGACAGGACAGGTGTCTGTGGAAGCCATCTATAACTTAATTGACAGCGAAAGATTCAAATCTGGGCGACGGAAGAACTAGATCTCCGTGGTTTGCTCTCACAGATGTCGTGATGGAATCGTCTGATTCAAAGCTTGTTGGATCAGCCGTGGGGAGATGGCGACGTTGGTGTCCGGGAGAAAGGGCAGTTCGGTGGAACAGTTTGGAACTGGCGAAAGACTTTGTCCATGGTGGCTGTTGACATAGGTTGGTGGTCTGTGTCTGCCAATGTCATCGACGATCGATATGCTTCCATTCAAGTCCCTGCACAGCGCTGGATTGACCAATGAAGGCGATGAACACGATTGGCTGTTGTCTGCCGGTTTGCACGTGCGGCTTTGCCTGGCCCGGGTGAGTATGTCGTACGCTACGAATGTCGTCATCAAGGTGCTGCAAACATCATCTAGGTCCGGGCGGAGCTCCACCCATCTTGGGCCAAAACCCCGTCGCCTTCTCCATCTCCGGCATGACCCCACGAGATTCGTCGTGATTGGGTTCAGCTCTGGGAACCCGATTTCGTCGTGTGTGTGTGGGTGATTTTTTTTCACGCCAAAAAGACCGACCGAGCGACGCATCCGTGAGCGAATCGAGTCGTCATGTCCGCAGTGCCTGATCAGTGATAGGTGATAAGCAACGGTCGGCAAACGTGAGTAGATCCGAAACGCGTCGTAGGGGAACTGGCCTCCACGGCCACATGACCGCCGTCCAGACGCGTTCCTTGGTCGCCGTCCGTCGGTGGATCCGTCCGGCGTACGGACTGCAAAAGCGTCGCGATGACGACCGGGATTCCGTCGCCCTCCACCCTCGCGCGCGATCACGCGCGACTCGTTCCGTCTTCTGGTGCGTCGCGCGGGCGCAAGACACCGATGCGGTCAACAAACGACCTACCGGGAGTTGCCGCCAGGAACGAACGGCCTACCCTTGAGCCCTTCCCCTTCCTCCCACCCCATTCCGCCCGCGACCGCGCGCTCGCCGCCCGGTGACGAGAACGCTGTTCGTGCCGAGGCCAGGAACAAAGTTCGTCCGCACCTGCCCCATCGCCCAAAGCGCCCGATGAGAAGTGCGACACCGTTCAACGATCTGATCGCGTTGACGCGCCCCTCCCTTCTCGTGATGGGGCGAACGCATGGGGGAAGGAGGAGGGGTCGTCGAGCGTGAGCGGTGCTATAGGGTACCGTTCCCACGATAACGAAGGGGCTACTGGTCGAGTCCGTTGATCCCCTTCTTCGCAGATCCGCGATGGGATCTCGCACCAAGCACGAACGTGACAGGGGTAAACTCTACCACGACCTCCCTGTGGATGGAACGATCACGTCGTGGGTGCGGTCGTCGAGCCATCAACTCTGCCTCATGCAAGGATCGAGTTCCCACAAATCTGAGCTAACGCCTACGTGGACCAACCCATCTTCATTCCCGCGGACACGCGTTCCAGTGCCTTCACCTGCTCACAACGTCACAGCCGTTGATGAAATAACGAGATGCGCATACGACATCATCGTTGAAGGAACATAACGTTACGTTTCATTGAGAACGCTCGGACGATCCGTTGATGCGGAATGCAGTGGACGAACGCTATTCTGAAATAAAAGGACGGGGGTTGTAACGTTACGTTTCGTATGGGTCGCTCATGTGTGTGTACAAGCCCATGGTGGCAGGAACGAGACGGATAAAAGGGAGCATAATGTTACTAGAATGCGTGCGAGATTTTCCACCGGCCGAGCAACGACACTAAGGCGCAACGCGGTTAGTTCGCATGCATGATGCGCCGCCATCAGATCGTGCTACGACCGAGGGAGGGAGAGTGGGATCGTTTAACATGAAACACGGAACAGAGGCATAAAGCAAGATTTCGCATAATGAAAAAGGTTCGGAAAACGCCAGAAGACGAGCTTACTTCTCGATAACTACCGAAGGGGATTTGAGGTCACGGACGAGTGTGAAAAAGAAACATAAACGTTTTGATCCTGGGAGTTAAAAATTTCAGCACTCCCTTGCCACATAGGGGCCTGGATCATGAATAGGCTCCTTGAAGGCCTGTCACTGAACTCGGGCGCTTTACAAGAGGGGAGAAGTCTAAATAAAGTAAATCATTTCCCGTGCCTTTGGAACACCCGGCGCTCGCGTTCGCTCCGCATATGCAAAGAAACAAACTTCGAGACCGAATAATAGCATTCAGTTACTCACTCGGCCAGGACGAACCTATAACCTATACATCCGCGGTTTCCGCCAACGTGTTCGAGTAGAGGGCTTGAATTTCCTTGCTGCTCTCCGGAGGGTTCTTCTACCGTTCAGGCCTGCGAACGCGCCACTGATCAGATGTGGCTCTCAGGGTCAAAGTAGGGTTATCACGTACGTCAAGACATGTGCGTCCTGACCCCATATAGCGTTGCTTTTATTGATCGCCTGAATTGGTATCGTGACGATATCGTGTTTGCCGTCTCGTGGAGCTCGCCGTATTTATCCCAGAATGGTCGAACGGGGATCTCATCGTCCTCTGTAGCACCCGTATGGTTCATGTTACAGGGGCACGAAATCGGAGTATCTCACGCACGACGGCATGCGAGCTTCGATATATCCTCGTCCAGCGTCGGAGAATCCAGGGATAGGGTGCGGAGCGCTTCGTGCTGCCTGTTCTGCGTTCGGGCGCGCTCGTCAGCGCATACAGACATCAAGTGAGTGCGGAAGACCGTCTCGTACCCAATGATGATGAACGTCGATATCTGACACTGAGCACCTCGGAAGTGTCAGGCTGGGAGGCGAAGGCGCCCACGTCGGACTGCACTGGGGACGTATGTAACTCAGGGCGGCGTCCTCGCTCGGGACCGAGATGCCTACCAAGGACGCTGAGCAGCCTGGGCTCGATCGGGGATAGCTCGGAAGTTCTCCACTGGTCGCCCCGACGACGGCAAGCGTCAAGTTCGATGATCGTTGTCTTGCGGTCGATCAGCTGAGGTCTGATATGGATCAGATGATGATGGGGCCCTGTCCATGATGGCCTCTGAATGAGGACGTTATTTTGAATCACGACAAGTGTTGGTCACAGGGGCGTCGATGGTCCGAAACGACGCACGAATTTCATGGAGCAGGAAGATTCACGTTTCGAGGTCAGCGCGAAGTTGGAGCTTCTTTGCGGTGGTAAACATGAGATGCGCACGCATTGAGCAGTTCGTCGCTCTGGACCGATAGCGCGACGAATCGATAACCGAAACCTGATAGATGAGCCGCCGTATCTCTTCAGGAACACGATAGCGTACCTGTAATCCCGATGAAATCCCGATGGCGTCTAGCATGGCCCTGGAAAGCCCTTTTACGGGTATCACGCAACTGGCGGGGGAGTCGGGGTACGGCCGACAAGGTGACGACACATCTCGGACGCCTTTTCTCTAAACACCGGGGTTAACCGCTTGACGCTAGGACGCCCTGAACGCAGAGGACGCTCGTGAGAGACGATCGAGGCACGTGTGGACGCTCACCAGCCAGATTCCTGTGCTAGGGGGACGCCTCGCGTGCACGTCGCCCTCCGTGGTGAGAAGGCTCTCGCCCATCGCTGCGAGGTTGTGCCGCACGACGTCCTGTTCCTGATACGCGTCCGTGACGAGAGCCGCCGAGAATGCTCTTGTAGGCATAGGCGATCCCGTAGGCGGTCTCCCAGTCGTGCAGAAGAAGAGGAGGGAGCGGGGAGAAGCGCTGGCGGAGGAGGTCTGCTCGGAGGACGTAGTAGACAGCGGCGGCGAGACGGTCAGGGCACGCGGAGAACGGCGAACGGCGACGAGGAGCCTTTTTTTTTTGTTCTTCTTCCTCGCTTCAGGCGAAGCGCCGCATCGCGCCCATCTCGCGTCATGGATGGTGCTTACGACGACGATGCCGACACGACCACCTCCGAGTCCATCATGATGATCGTCGAGCGGCTCTCCTCGCCGCTCGTCGCTTCGCTGCTCGCGACGCACCCCAACGACGTGACGCTGACGACGGCGCTGCAAAGGCCGGCGGCGTGGCACTCGTGGTGGGACTGGGCGGCGTTCCAGCGCCCGGCCTGGCTGCGGCTCATGCGCTACTATGCGCGTCCCGTCGACGCCGTCGATGACCGCTCTGATCAGATTCCACCCGAATTGCGTGCCTTGGTCGATGCGGTGCGCAGCCTCCAGCTCGATCGTACCCCCGCAGGTGAGCCCCCCTCGCCCGATCATCGTCCGCAGAGCAGGCACGCTGACCCCCTTGCTCGATCAGCGTCCGACGCGGTGCCTCGCAGTGCCAACGACCGCGCCTATCGCATGTCCCCCAAGAAGGAGCACGAAGTCGATCGCATGGCTGCGTACGTCCGCAGCTTGGTGCACGCAGAGGACCCGCGATCTGTGTGGCACGCGGTGGACGTCGGGTCCGGCCAGGTGCGACCCTCACCCCTCGTACACCGGACTCGGTCGCAGACTGATCGCGCTCAGGGTTATCTCTCGAGGGCGCTTCGGCGACTCGGGTTTCACGTGCTCGCGCTGGACAACGACGAGCATCAGACGTCGGGGGCGAATCGATGGACGCCGCGCAGGTCGAAGCGAAATGGCAGAGAGGAAGTAGACCAGAATGGCTCGCTCACACACCGCACGGTCCAGGTCTGTCCTCAGACCTTGGACGAAACCATCACAGACTGGCTCCGCGACCCGCCAGGAACCCAGCAGGACGACGGTGCCAGCGCACACCACTCAACCACCCCCGTGCCGGTCATGATGGTCGCCCTCCATGCCTGTGGCTCCCTGACCATCGACGTGGTGCGTACCTTTTTGTCAGGCCGAATACAGGACGTGTGGAGGTCCCATTCTCTGGTTGTCGTGGGCTGCTGCTACAATCTCATGTCTCCTTCCGGTATGTCTAGCACGTACGAGGCTATAAAGTGAATCTCAGCCGTCCAGCATTACAGACTTTCCTCTGTCCAAACGCCTCGGCAGGTTGGATCGCGTCCCAAAGTTGACGATCGCGGCACGCCATCTCGCTGCCCAGGTGCCATCTCAGTGGCTCAAGGACGACGATGCGCTGCGAAATGCCGAACTGGCCCTGCGCAAAGTCGTATACCGGGCTCTCCTACATCCCGTGCTGCAAGTCGCTGCCCCTCGATTGAACGTGCCCGCAGACCAGCAACGACCCATCCAACCTGGCCTCGGAGAGACGCTCGAGAATCGCCGGCTGGGAAAGCTCGACGACAAGGCGTACCAGGATTGGCCCACATTTCTGAAACGTGCAACGACCAAGCTGGACGTCGACCTCGCAGCAATTACCACGCTTCTCCCGGATTGGTTCAGGCACGAGGCAGCCCGCGTGAACATGGAGAATGCGTTATTGGTGGTGCAAACTCTCCGCTGCATACTGGGGCCGATGATCGAAAGTTTGATCCTGCTGGACCGTCGCGAGTGGATAAGGGAATCATTAGCGGAAATGAGCGATCGCGGCCGAGAGGTGGAGGTGGAGTTGGTGAATTTATTCGATCAAGCTACTGGGAGTGGAAGGAACGTTGCGCTGGTCATCAAGACCGCCACAGTTCCACAGAATATTCGCCCTGTGATCGAACGCGATTAGGTATCGGCGACTAAGCCCCACCGCTGTGCCTAATGCGATACGGGTGGTCCTGCAGGGACTAATTACTAATTTGCCCGATACCGTCGAGTGGCCACGTAAAGACCTCCTTTCCGATCTTGGTTGAGATTCTATCTGCGACGAAACCACCCGTGCGTGCTTGCGAGAGTTTGGCTGCGTATGCCTCGTTGAGGATAGGAATTAGGGCGGGTGGAAGACGGGGTATGCGAACAAAGCCATCAGATGGCTGTTCGATTTCCGTCGGTACCTGCTCCTCGGGCGCAACAGGCCCTGATGATGCGATGTCGCCCATTCCTCCAGCCACGACGGGCGACGTTATATTGGACGAAGGCGTCGGCTTCTCCATCAAAGCCCAAGCGATCGATGCGTGAAACTTTGGATCAAGATAGAACTCTTTCTGTCGTAACAGGCGGAGGGCCGGTCCAAGGAGGTCCAGACAGCGGCACAACTGAAGTGGATCGTCAGGCACTGCTGCATCGAGAAAAAATTCGATCACCTCTCCGTGCCCGGCGCCGAGGTCCAGGGCCAAGAAGGTCCTGGTTCTTTCATCATTTGTGAGTTCCGAGAAGGAGGTGAACGACGCGTCGAAGCTGGTTTCGCGGCCGAGGTCAGCCCTTCCGTGTGGGCGCTGAGAAGGAGGGGGAGAGGGGACGCACGGAGCTATGGAAGAAGCTGCGCGTCTGACGGCGCGCTTGAATTCGTCTCGCTGATGTGCGCGCAGGTACAAGGGACGAGAGAGGGAAAGGTGCAGCGCCCATCGGGCCTCGTCGGGTTCCTGTCTGCCGATGGAGTGGAGGGAGGGCACGTGGGACTTGGCGAGAGCCAGCGCGTCGTCGAGGAGGGCGTAGAGCGGGTCGCTTTGTTGCAGGACGAGCGGGACGTAGACGTACGTGGCATAGTGGCCCTCGACGTGGGGCGCCGTGCGCACGCGACCTTGGTGCAACGTCGGGTCGTCCACTGGCGTGGGCACGGTCAACGACGCGGACAGCGTTGGCAGCTTTCTGTGCGGGCTGTGAGTCGCGTCGGGTGGCCGGGATCTGCAGCGCACGGACCTCTTTTTCGCCTGCGCCGGACGTTGGTGTTCGTCCTCGTCCGAGCTGGGGTATTCGACCACCCCGCGTTTCATTCGCAGAGGTCGACGCGGGAAATGCCGGGCGTGCTTTGGCCGCTATCTAATCAGACCCGCCAGCCATGAGCGTCCCGTTCATCGACAACCTCGGCGCCGATCTCGTGCACAATCACGACAACGACCGTGGCGGAAGCCATGAGCACGGTGGCGAGCACGGACACACGCACGAGCACCTCGACCATCCAGGTATGCCATCCATCGCTATCGATCCCTGATGCTGATCAATGCGCTCCAGGCAAGTTCGCCGAACGGGATCTTCCCGACTACTCTTCTCGAAACTTCCACGAACGGGGTTTCACTGTCGGGATCGGTGGGTAGGTGGACGCGATCGCGACCGCGGTGGCCACGTCTCATCTGCACACCCCGTCTTTTCCATTAGACCGGTAGGTTCCGGCAAGACCGCGCTCACGCTCGCATTGTGCAAGCGTCTGCGCGGCGAATACAACATCGGTGAGAGCCTCGGCCACAGAGCTCGTGCTCAACGGTTATGTTTTCGCCCACAGCGACGGTGACGAACGACATTTTCACGCGCGAAGACCAAGAGTTTCTGATCAAACACGAGGCGCTCCCTGCCTCGCGCATCCTCGCCATCGAGACTGGGGGGTGTCCTCACGCGGCGATCCGCGAAGACATCAGCGCCAACCTGGGCGCGCTCGAAACGCTGCAGGCCAAGTACGGGTGCCAGCTGCTGTTCGTGGAGAGCGGCGGCGACAACCTCGCAGCCAACTACTCACGGGAACTGGCGGACTATATCATTTATGTGATCGATGTCGCCGTGCGTGCCTCGATTACTCTTTTTTTTTTTCTAAATGGACTCGGCTTGACTCGACGGCGGCTTCCAGGGCGGGGACAAGATTCCACGCAAGGGAGGCCCGGGTATCTCGCAGTCCGATTTATTGGTGATCAACAAGGTGAGGACACGGGCACGGGTCGTCGTTCGGTCCACGACTATAGTGCGTCTCACACAGATCGATATCGCCGAGTACGTCAACGCTTCGTTGGAGGTGATGCAACGTGATGCACGGATGATGCGCGGAAACGGACCGACGGTGTTCACGAGCGTGAAAAAGGACCAGGGCGTCGATGACGTGGTCGATCTAGTCCTCGCTGCGTGGAGGACGGCGGGAAGCCCTGGCACGCCCGGTGCCGTCGCCCTGTGATCGTAGTACGAGAGGTCGCACTGCCGAAGGGTCTTTCTTACGATATGTAATATATCCATCGAGCTGGTTCTACGAGGACCCGATCCTGGCTCTCTTTGCGCTGGGACCATCCTCCTTGATCGTGCCGTCAGTATTGCGCGGGGGCAGTTGCACGACGATGTCACATCTCGCCACGTTGAATATTCGCCTCGGAGTCTGCCGGTCGAGGTACGCTCCGGACTGTTTCGAGTCTAGCCAATGCTCTGCTGACTCCCCCGACGGTCTGGAAGCTAATGCTCATCATTCCGTCGACGTGTCGTTTGAGACGTCGCGGCGATCGGTGCGTTCACTGGACCCAATGTCGTCCGAAGCACGCGGGGTGGGGGCCTCGGCGTGCCAAGTCCGGAACGAACACCTGCCCGTCCGCACTTGGACCGCGGTCTTGCCGCTCTTCTTTCCTTGGCGATGAATGGGTCTTGGTCTTCTCGAAAACGCAAAAGTCTCGTCCACGTCAACGACGTCCAAGGTACCTCCCGCGTCGGTCGTTCCGACGCACGCGAGCGCCTCCACCGCGTCCCGCTCGCTCGCTCGCTCGCTCACCGATCATCGTACTCGACGCCGAATCGCATGGGTTGACATCCCCACGTTGAGCCCCCGCGCGCTCGTCAGGCGAAGTTGGCTCTGCGTCCTCCAGAGAGGCGGGAGGAAGGGGGGGAGGCGTTGGATGCTCGTGGCGTGCAAAGTAACTGGGCTTCGATGCGACGGACAAGGCATGTACGGATTGCGCTGGCGGGCCGAGGACGGTCCTCGTACCCCAGCGTACGTATGCTGCGCTCGAGTCGGCGTTTCGTTCCAGCGTGCACATGGTTTGACCGGCGGGGAGCTGTACGTCTTCGTCAGGCGAACGCGTCGCTTCAAGCATGGTGCATGGAGGCTGGACAACGTTCTAGCTGTCTAAAAGAGTCACCCACGGAAATCTATCGGCGAGTCAGTTTACTGGTTGATAGAGAAAGTTTCTGACCACGTAGTAGGTTGTTACGCTGACGTCATGAAATGTACCACACAGCCGAGTCACCCTCATCTCTTCTGCTTCCAGGACTCTGTATATGAGTAAGGCCGACATAAGCGACGTCACGCTTCGTGATTCGCACATGTGGGCGCGCGCGGACATGGCACATACACAGCTTCCTGGGCCGCCTTATAAGTAACCCCACGTTTCTGAACTTTGCACGACAGGTTCCACGTGACGATCGAAGAAGGAGACGGACGTGACGTATACGTGCATCGCTTGCAAGGTACGGGTCCTCGACGCGGACGTCTGAGCCGTCCCTGGAATGCACGCGCGGGGTCCGAGCGGGTGGCGTCTGATCGTCGCGGATCACGTCGAAGGGGTGGGTTGACGTGTCGGGAACGGGCTGTCTCGGGCGCGGGGCTGGGACGAGCTCGTCGCGGAGCGTGCGTCAGCTGGGTGGTTCGGCGAGGTCGCCCGGGGCCGTCCTCGTCGACTGACGTCGACGGCAGGGTTCGGAACGTGTCGAGCGCTGGAACGTCGCGCGAAACGCGGACAGAGGCCGGGTAGCGCCTTGCTCGTAGCTAGCGGTGAACGCCGCCCGCACGAAGTTGCCGCGACGGCGGTCTCGATGACTTGTTACCCTTGCAGATGGACGGGCTGACAGGTCTGATCGACCGACGATCGAAGTGGACAATGTCACGGACCCCACGTGAGTCGCCGAGATTGTGGTCGATGGGGTCGTCTGAATGAAATGTCGTTTCCGCGACAGGTGTCCTCTGTCGCGTGTTCCAATGTGGGTCGCCTCGTTTGAAATGCAATGTCGATTCCATGCCCGCCGAGAGCACGACGTCGCTATCAAACGCGTGTGGACTGAGTGGTGGTGAACTGATTCTGAGAAATTACATGCTACAAGGGTTCGTTGGATTCTCTGAGCGACTATTGTAACAGTGTTTACCAATCTGAGCACGTCACGGAACGGATCCAGTAATTTACTAGGCAGGCTGCGGTGCAGGCTGAACGTCTGGCGCAGGTGCGGATGCAGAAGCAGTCGAGGTGGCAGCCGCCGCCTTGGATGCTTTGATGCGGAGCGCTTCTTCGTGGATGTCACGCACTTGCTTGGCGGTGCTGGTGTAGAAGGACAAGACGGACTTGCCGAACGACGAGGCGAGGGCCTTTTCATAATACTGGAACGTCGACGCATAAACAAGATGTCCGGGAAGGAAGACGGGACGAGGCGATATACCTCACGTGCTACCTTTGAATAGCCCTTTTTCTCGTCGACGGACTTGACGCGCGTGTGGGCATCCTTCAAGGTGGACTGGACCTTGGCGGAGACGGTCTGCTCGGGCCCAAGCGCTTTCGAGCCGACCGACTTGTCGAGATCGGACATGAAGGACAGGAATTTCTTGGAGATTCCGTGCTTGTCTGCGAATAGGGATCAACATCGACCCATCTGCCGTCTGGAGGGGACGTACTGTCGATGTCGATGGCCCGGTGGAGGATGTCTTCGGTCAGCTGATGACCGTGGGCGAGATACTCCGCAGCGACTAGGGGTGATGGGATCAGCCAGACGGACGCTCCTCGGAGGAGGTAGCTCACTGGCAGCACGCGGTTTGTCTGATTGCTCGATGTGAGGGCGATGCTCGCGGTCGTCATGGTGGTCATGATGGGCGGGGTGGTCGACTTCGGAGGTGACGGTGAGCTTGTTACCGCCGAGAATGCCCCCGTTGAGCTTGGCGTGATGGGTCGTCGACACAGAACATCAACTCGCTTACACGGGGGATCTCACCATGAGGGCCGTCTTTGCTGCGGAAGGCTTCTCGAACGTGATGGTCGCACTCTTGGGTTTGTCATCGTCGCCCTTGAAGTCGATGGAGCTGATCCTGGAGAGGAGTGAGCGAGACGGTGCGTGCGAGGGCGCACGACGCACTTTCCGCAGAAACTGGAGGGTCTTGGGTGTGAACGGGGGCGTGACGAGACAAAGGGGCTGACGGGACTCGCCTGAAGAAGTCGTGGAGCTCCTGCTTGGTGGTGGAGGGGGAGAACCCGGAGACCTGTGGACGAGGTGAAGGCGAGCGCGGCGGCGTGGACGACACGCACGTCGACGGCGGGCAGAGCGGGCATGGCTGGTCGGTGGATCGATGGCTGCGGCTGATTATCGCTATATCTGCCACACGGCCGTGGGAATCGACTGGTCATGACATGGTGGGCGGTGCGACGGCGACGGGCTGGACGACGTCGACGACAGCGATGGCCGCACCCTTTGTCGACGTCCGACACAGCACCAGAGGTCTCCCCGCCGTCCCCGCAGCCCCGCATCCGTCCAAGGACTTCTGGATCCCTCAGGTGACCGAGGAAGGACAGGTATCCAACGTGCCTCACGCGGCGCTGAAACGCCTGTTGATTTCGTTTCTCAGATATACTACGCCAACACGCTCACGGGTCGTCGTTCCCGCGACCTCCCGAGAGACTCTGACGACGACGCCGACCTCTGCGCACTGCAGCCCACCGCGAATCACAGCGCCACCGTCCCGGCCGATCCCAACACCACAGCCTCTGCCGTACACGCCCTCGAGACGTCCCCAGGGGCGGCCGTTGCCCGTGCGCGCGCTAACACAGACCTGGCGTCCAATCGCCACTCGAACCGCGTCCCCGGCGTCCTGTTCGACTCCCTCACCGCCCAACTGCGCCATCGCAGCGCTGGCATTGCCGACTCCCTGCGGCTTTCTCTTCACCAGCGAAGCATGTCTGCCGACAGAAACGTCTCCGCGTCCAGTCTAAACGCTCTTCCGGCGCTTCGGGAGGCGTCCCGGATCAGTCCGTCCTCTCGTTCGTCCAACGTCCCTCCCGTCCAGGAGCCCCCACGCACACGCACCCCTCCGATGGCCCTGGCCATCCCGCTTCCTCTCGCTCCCCCTCCTCCAGAGCTCGTGTCCGAGCTATTGCAGAGATCGCAGCAATGCATACACAGCGTGATCCTTCACCTCAGACAGTTTGGAATTCCGCAGGTCGCCGAGGACGAAGAGATCGTAGACAATCTGATACGCGCTGCTGTCACCGCCGTACGCGATCTCTTGTACGTGTCCGGTCCGTCCGTCCGGCACTTTGGAGGAAAGCACAGGATAGACAGGGGGAGTAGCACCGCGTCACAGACGCCCCTAGTTCCGGCCCAGCGGCGCGCCGTTGCCACCCTTTCCAAGTTTGTTCTGTCGGCGCGCGCAGCCCTTAACGATGGACCTTGGATCGAGAGCGACGACGTGTCGCAGCTCAGCTCGGATGCAGACGAACTGGAGCGCTCGGTTGTCGAATTCGTGTCCATCGCCCAGGGGGTCAGGAGCCATGGGGTTCTAGGCCCGAGACGGTTGCATGGCCACTTGACAGCGCCGCATGCCGACCCTACCAAGGCCGGTTCTGGAACCGCGGGGTCTTGGATGGGTTTCGGATGGGTGGACATCGAGCATCATGAAGAGGCGCCGCGACAGAACCTGACCACGGCCACCTTCACCGACTTCGTCAATCACATGTCTGCCGTTCAGGCAAGGTTGAGGGTGCTCACAGAAACGCTCCGAACGACACGGCCTGGTACGTGAGCCTTTATACTCCTTTATGCCCATATCTGACGTCTCTCAATTCATATAGCCGAAATCGTGACCAACGCTGTCCAGGACCTTTTCAGGCACCTCTCCACGCTAGTTTTCTTCCTTGGCGACATTCATATTGCCAGACACGTGGATATTGAGACCGTCGATCAGGCTAAACTATCTGACGGCGTCCAATATATGCGAACCGTCGAGAGAGCGCGAGTGCTCGTTCGTTCGTTCGAAGCGACTGCCCAAGCGATCTATGACGACGGGGCTGCACTCCTCGTTACAGCACAGCGCGTCCGACGAATGGAGCCTTGCGAATCTTGGAGGGGTCGAGACACCGCATACGACGCCCTCGAGTCATTGAGCACCTCCCTCGAATTCAACCTCAAACTGTCGCAGCAGAACCTCGAGGGTCTCATGCGCATCGGCGTCGAACAGGCCGCCATCTTGGAGCGGTGCAACAAGACGCCCGTCGAATGGCGCATGTCCCAGCATAGTCTGGCCTCTGCGATCTTGACGGACCACGCGCTGGAAGGTATTTACAACGACCATGGACCTTCGGACGTCGCGGTGGACGATTCGCACAGGACCTTGAATAGCGTCTCGGAGGGCGCGGAGGAGCCAATCGTCACTTCGCCAGCGTCCTCTGTGCGGTCTCCCGTACAGACCAACGGAAAACCACGGGTACCTAACAATTTAGTGCCTGTGAACGGTCCGCCAGATGACGACGAAAGTAGGTCCATCTCTCGTTTTCTTTTCAGGATCTCATCATTCCTGGTTGGATGATAGCTCTGGAGGTGGTGCGCGCGCCTCCACGCCCAGACAAGATCAAAGCCTTCTTTGGCGACGATGCACCATCACACTACTTGATCTCCTTGTCCCACGGCGCAAAGCCTTGGTATCTTCGGCCAAAGTATAACCCTGATGAAGTCCTGATCGACCCAGATGGCACTGTCCGAGGCGGTACTATTCCCGCCCTTGTGGAAAGACTCACGGCGCATGAGTATTCAGGTACGTCGTCGGTGTTCTCGGATGTTCTGGATGCTGACGAATCGACAGACACCAACTTTACCAGGGCGTTCCTGATGACGTTCAAATCGTTCATGACGGTCGACGAACTTTTCGACCTCCTTGTGGAACGTTTTTGGATTCAACCCCCTCTCAGCCTAAACTCGCACGAGCTCGAGGACTGGAGACGCCACAAGCAGAATATCATACGCATTCGGTGAGTGTATGTGCTCCTTCGTGTCGTGACTGCTTCGAAACGTTCCCTACGTAGGGTGATTAATACGATGAAGTCTATGGTATTGGACGAGGATGTGGTAGACAAGGAAGATACGGGGATCCTTGATCGAATGGCGCAGTTTGCGTCTGCGAGCGACGTATTCAAGATCGCCGCAGCGAAACAACTACTGGTTGCGATCAAGCGAGTGGTTCGTCGACTTCTCTCGACTTCGCGCAATGTTTCTGAGCATGTCTACTACCAGCATTCTGGTGACATCAGACGAGCTATGCCGCAGTCGTCGGTGCCGCCGCCATCACCCATCGTGCCGAGACGGATAGAATTGTTGGACATCGATCCATTAGAGCTTGCCAGGCAGCTGACGATCACCGAGAGTCAATTGTATCTCAAGATCCGACCTTCCGAGTGCTTGCAGCGGTCCAAGCAATCTCAGACGACGGAGTACCACGACGGCATTGCCAATTTCATTCGCAGAAGCAACATGGTATGCTTCTAGCGTCATCGGTCGCCGTCGACTGACCTCTCTGCAGATTACCCAATGGGTCACGTATTCAATCTTGTGTAAGGACGAGCCTCGTCGCCGAGCTGCCGTCATGAAGCAGTTTATTCTCGTGGCCGATGTGAGACTCGCAACTCCAGGTCATCTGCGGACGCTCACGCTCCATCGTAGCGATGTCGGTCGATCCAAAACTACTCGGCTATGATGGCGATCGTCACCGGACTGAATTCCTCCCCCATCCATCGCCTCAAACGCTCGTGGGAGCAAGTCAGCTCGAAATACATGTCGCAATTGGAGGGCTGCGAGGCGCTCATCAACTCTTACAAGCACTACAACAGTTACCGGAGTACGTTGGCCACCGTCGCTCCGCCTTGCGTTCCGTTTGTCGGTACGTCGCACCCGCCGCGAGCGCTATGCCTTCTGACTGGCGATCCACGCTCCAGGCGTGTTCCTGACTGCGCTCACGCATATACAAGATGGAAGCAAAGACTTTCTGCCAGGGGATCTTGTCAACTTCCGCAAGCGTCAAAAATCCTCAGAAGTGGTCCAGGATCTCCAGCGGTGGCAGACCCAACCGCACAACTTCCACCCTCTCCCCTCTGTCCTGGTCTTCATCAACGAGTCTCTCAGCCAATTTTGCGATCACGATGCAAGCGAGGTGTTTTGGAAGCTGAGCCTGGAGAGAGAGCCCAGAGAGAGGGACGAAGAAAAATTGGCCAGGTGGTTGACCGACAGTGGATTCAGTCAGTAGGTTTGGTTCGAAGGAGCTTTTCGCTTTCGTGTCCGTCTCGTTTACATCATACCCACCACACTCGGAGTTTATTACGGACTTGGACTCGACGTTGGAAGGACTACTTTTTCTCTGTGTTCGTCGTAGCATCCGCTCGCGTTTCATTGTGCTATCCGGCTGGAGCTTTTCAAGTTTGTCCTATTGATAAGTTATAACGGAGCGCGAGACGCCCTTCGTTCGGCCCGGGAGTGCGATTGTTTGCAATTCGACTTGGTTTTCGAATTTCGCATCAACTATCTGCGCATCTGCATCAACTGTCAGCTTCAGAGATTCGATGTGGGCGATAGAGCCAACTGAGATCACGTCACGGACGCGATGTGCGTGGGAGATGATGCAGATTGGCAGTCGTTGGGCGCCTCGTTTCACCTTTGACCGAGGTTTCACGTTTTCGTGTTCCCTTGCCCCCCCCCGTGGTATAAATATCGTCGGGTCGTGGTCTCCCTCCACCCTCTGACGACGCGCGTTTCGGGGTGCCACTACATAGTATGGCGAGCCGACGGTCGTGCTTTCGGGTGGCACGGCAACATGCGCTCCGCTCGAGCGAGAAACGTCGCAGACGTCGTCCGCCCGCTTGCCCCTAGACCGCGCACGTAGAGTCCCCGCGACGTCGCGATGCCATCGTAGCGCGTCCGCACCTGTGGAATCGGACAGTCGTCGTGGACGGCAACCTCGGCAAAAAAAAAAAAAAAGGGGGGGGGACATCGCGCCCCTGGTAGGAACGCGCGAGGACGCGAGGGGTAAGAGACAAGAAAGAAAGAAAAGAAAAAAAAAAGTGGGGTTGCGCAGGAGGCCCGAAGCACGTAGTGCCTCTCGCTCGGCGCTCGGCTGGCTGGGCTGGTGGTCAGGTGGCGACGAGGTCCCCGAGTTCGTCGTCTGGCTCGTCCAGTCGGTCGAGCGACGATCTGGCGCCAGCTTGTCGTGCGTGACTCCGGGGTCTCCGTTTCTCGTCTCGTCCCCCCCCCCTTCCGTTCCAAAGGCGCGACCATGTCTCGTTCTTCGGAGCTGTCCTCGCGCAACAGGTTTCGTCGATGGGCCGGGACTCGGCTCGGGAAGATGGCGCTGTGAGTGGCACTCTGTGCTCGAGATGCCGCACCTGACGAGATTTCCTCTGCCTGACTGTGCACGGCTCGGGAGTCGCGGACCAGATGCCGCGCAGAGAAATCTAGAAGCACTGTAGTAGCTTGTCGCCGGTCTCCGAGTAGATTGGCGATCTGACTCGGAAAAAAAAACGGACCGTGGATCGCGTGCGACCATGTGTGGCAGGTCGACGCCTACTGGCAGTGTTCAGTTGGCGACTTGAGGCAGCGTCACCTAAGTACTAAGCACTGCCACTAGAACATTCTCTTCCGAGGTCACAGCCGTGTGGAGCTGACCATGATGCGTTCACACAGCATAGCGAATCATCCAGCTTAAAAAACTCTCCCTTCAGTGTAAGCCTTCAACCTCAGCTGCATGTCATGCGTCTTACCTTGTCCTCTGAAACTGTACGCAACGCCGTGTTTACAAACGAGAGCGGTCAGGTGCTCTACAAAACGTCGCATCCCTTTAAGCTCGGAACGCTAGGCAAGACGATCATCCATAAGATCGTGCCCAATGCGGATCCGACGGACGTGCGTGACAAATTCGAGGTCACGGGAGAAATAGACTGGCATTTCGTCGGATCGTCGACGTTCCGCATCAACGGCCAAGAGACGAAGGCCAGCGATTTCCTGCCTCGCCATGGGATCACGGGAAGGTGCGCGGTGCTATCGTTGGCGATCATACTGCCAGTTCGGCTGCGTGCTCATCCTTGTCGCAGCACACGAAAATTCACTGGACCAGACGGACGCCAGTATAGATGGGATGTGGTGCTTGACTCGGTGGCGGTGAGTACACAGTCGTGAAAAAGACCCATTTTCGCGTTACGTACTAGTTCTCCCAGATGTCTCGCGACGACAAGTCGAAAACTGAAGTTGCAAGGTATCACAGACCCACGCTTGGTATCATTGGGCCTAAAAAGGAGCCCTGTCTGGATGTTGATCCTGATGTGATGGACATGCTCGACTTGGTCGTGCTCACTTTTGTCTACATGGAGAAGTTGCGTATGGAGATAGAGAGAACTGCCTACCATTCTAGTGTAAATATCTGATCAATGTCTAATGAGTGCTGCTGGTCAGGAGAATTGTTGGGCAAGTTGTCCTCTGAGTGAAACACAGACGATCTAGGTCTATCTTCGCTGTGGATATCATCGGAGAGCGCCGGGCCTCAGAACGTGGCCATACGGCTGTTTCGAGGTTCGTATATTCATTGTTTGGCAGGTTTTCAGGTAAAGATTTACGGATGATTGTCGTCTACTGTCTGGTCACACGTCCATTGAACAGATCGACCACCACTGTCAAGCGACAAGCGTGGCCGCGAAACGCAGTCGAACGTACATCAACCACCAATTTCCAGCTTGATCCCTACAATCTACGGCACACATCTGCACCACTTCCTCGATAACTGCTTCAACGTCCTCGTCGTCGACCATTTTTAAAAACGTCTTACGCGCAAATAGCTTGAGCCATGCGCGAAGACCACCGTCGCCGAGCTGCGTTGGCCTTGGCACCAATGAGATCATGTCCACTCGGAATCCAGCAGTTTGGAGGAGCTGTGAGTGACCTCGCGTGGCATCTCGTATTCGGCTGACGAGTATTAGACAGCTCACCGACTGGTATTCTTCGGCGCTTGGGAAATACCAGGGATCCATCTCCGCGGGGTTGAGCCCGCGTTTCTTCACAGCGTGGTGCAACGCGATCCTGACGCCTTCGATTCCATAAATAAATTCACAACACAATTAGTTGGATGCTCCACACCGACGCAGTTCGTGAATCCACCCATCTCGCAAACGAATCGTCCTCCGGGTTTGAGAACGCGTTTGACGCCGTACAGAACACCCATTGGGTTTCTTTTACACCAATGTAGCGCAGCATTGCTAAACGCCGCATCAAATGACTCTTCCTCTGCCAAGGGCGGTGGTAGTGCGAGGTCCTGGATATCGCAGACCAGTGTGTTCTTGACTCCGTTCTTCTTCGCTTTCGATACCTATGTGAACCATCGCAATCATGAGGTTCCCGTCTCTACGTGACGGAACAACCAACCATGTCTTCGCTGTAGTCCACGCCGAGCACGAAACCCTCGTTGCCCACCGCGCTCTGGATCTTGACAGTGAGCTCTCCGCTTCCACAGCCAATATCTATGATGCGTTCGCCAGGACGAGCATTGAGCCAAGATTGGATCTGTGCCGTGTTCGCGTCGGAAAAAACGAACGAGGCGGTCTTGGCATAGTTGTCTGCGCTGTAGTCCCCGTGAAGTCCTCGCAGGTTGGTCATGATCATACGAACTATGCATGGAGTCCCCGACAACTGATGTTATACTCTGAGGTTTCGGTGACGAGTTCTGTTCGGCCGATGGGATACCGGGGCGCGTCATGATCGCCGGTGGTTTTTAGGAAATGGTAGGAGCAAGTCCCTCGGCCGAGGACCCGAAAGCCGAAAAATCCGACGTTTGGTTCAAGCTCGACATCAAAAAGTATGTACTTGTCTTGGGTACCTGCTTTGACATTTGTCGTCAGAGCCGTTTATTTCTCCTTCTTACCGCCAGATAGCACGGAGCGCACGCCGTCTTTATCCCGTCATGCCTAATTTTGAAAGCCCCCTCTTTCAATTATTGACCATCCGTCGAGAATTCTGCTCATGCGCGTCTCCACAAAGTCCATGCCACGCCTAACGGCGAGAAGTTGCATGACAAATAACAGAGGTATCTCATCAAACCTATTCTTCATCACTGCGTTCGACGGACTAGAGTTGTTGAACCAGTTTCGCAGGATCACTGTACCCGCTTTTTGTATTCTTTTGAAGTGCGTATGCCAAGAAAGAAATGACACGGTCAAATGTAAGATGTGTAGTCCCCTATGTGAACATATGCGCCAAAAATCCGAAAATGATAGCGCTCGGATATTTTGTTGTCCACTGTTTGGATTCTCGTTAACATGCCCTTCCCGCCGTCGCTGGCAACCTCGCAGGGCCATAGCACCCGGCTCATCGACGAGAGCGTGGCGTTCATGTCGACTTTGGGCTCAGCGTTCACAGACTATCTGAGCGCACGTCCGTTCGCATGCTCATCCTGGACGAGTGTACGTCGGCGTCACTCGGCACTGGGTAGGGCGAACCAAGCAGTGTTCAAGGCGATTCAGACATGAGGTAACCCGCTTGACCCTCGTCCCTTCCATCGACACTTTCCTCTCCAGGCCACGAGCCTTTCACCAAGATGTCTAAGAACACGCAGATCGGCATATCCGATCACTCCTCGGACAGCTGTCCTGCTTTCCTTCCTGTTTTTTTTTTTAATCATGGCAAAGAACATGCGCTATGTAAACGATAGCAGTCACTTTTTCATGCTGTGCATGTTTTTTCTTAGCTATGGCTGAGAACACGCGTATGGTAGACTCCCACCTGCAGAGCTGAAGGTATGTGTCGAGACGACATTCCGATCTCTGATGCTAGTCATAAAATTGCCGCCCGTTCAGGAACGCGCTGAGTTCATCGGTTAACGTTTGCAATTCTCCTTGCCGTGCTTGACGTCGGTTTTGTCATTGTTCGCGTCGCGGGACTCGTCGCGCTCTCTGGATCCCCTGCACTTGCAACGAGCTTCATCCTCGTCAGCATGTCGCTAATAATCACTGTCCCGTTGCTCACCTATCCTGTGAGATTCTTCAAAAGGAGGAAACGCGAGCCCACCGGAGAAATAGAGATGGAATCTGGCAGGGTAGTCGACGGAGTTGGGAACTGAGTACTGAGTAAAGAAGACCGAACCTTGGTACATAACCAACATCATCTGCATTGTTGATTCCACTCGGTGGCCTCGCCGACTCGGAGGCGACCTACTTGTCATGTTGCTCTTCCTCCGATCTCCAGAATAGATGCTTCATCCGGGTGACGCCCGGGACCTGTCACGTAATAAGTACCATCTCGTGGCATCCACCACGCACGAATGACAACGTGTCATCGACAAAGCGATGCTGTTCGCTGCGGCTGCGGCGGAGGGCAACCGGTTCAACGTTTGAACCCACTTGGGATTTCCAGAGCACAGCCACTGGCGGGAACCGCCATCGCTGTTTTGGTTCATAAACACGCTGGCGCTGCGACGAGCTGCGACGCCCAGACATGTCCAGATACCCGCAAGTAAGTCAACGTTCAGCCCGACATTCAGAATTCGCTGAATGAACGACACCAAGGCGGACGAGGCTCAACGCGGTCATTACAACGACGGGTACAACCCTTACGCAACGCAACCTACCGCAGCGGACCCATACGACCAGCGCCAGTCGCAGTACGGTCAATATGACCCCCAACACTCGGTGCCATACGAGCACAATACCCAGCCTTACCATCTCCCAGATCCATTCCAGAATCCAGATCCCCGAGCTTCTTCGTACACTCCCACACCGTTGCACAATCCATACCAGCAACAATCGCAAGAAACTTATCCTCTGACGGAAACCTTCTCGGCGATCCCAGCACCCCAATCGCCTCCGCAGCCTGTGAACGATTACGTTGGCGCAACCTACAACCCTTTCGACGGCCAGCAGGAACACACGCCCGATCCACGCCCACAGTCGCAATTCGCCCGCGTTTCATACCACGGTCAAGAAGACGACGGGGACGCAGGCGACATGCCCCTTCTACAGAGAGAGAGTCCCTACCCCCGCACCATCCCAGGTGGCTACCAAGACGTCGCAGAGGCCGACGAGCCACAGCCCGAAACCAACATTCGTTACGGACGCATACCCCAACGCGTCCCCCGACGGTACAAAACGCTCAAGAAGGTCGAGCTCTTTCATGGCAACCTCGTCCTCGACTCCGCCGTGCCCTCCAAGTTGCTGGACATGTGCGCGTTGCGCAACGAGCGCGAGTTCACCCACATGCGGTACTCGGCGGCGACGTGCGATCCAAACGACTTCAAGGATACTGGTTTCACGTTGAGGCAGGTCCACTACGACCCGCCACGTCGCACGGAACTGTTTATCGTCATGACGATGTACAACGAGGACGAGGAGCTATTCTGCAGATCGATGCATGGCGTCATCAAGAACATCGCCCACCTGTGTAAACGGGACCGGAGCAAAACGTGGGGCAAGGAAGGGTGGAAGAAGGTGGTGGTTTGCATCGTCAGCGACGGACGCCAAAAGATCAACTCCCGGACGTTGAGTGTCATCGCAACAATGGGTGCATATCAAGATGGGGTGGCCAAGGTACGTTCGTCAAATCATTGAATGATCTATACTAATAAGTGCAAAGAATATCGTAAACGGGAAACCTGTGGCAGCTCACATTTATGAGTATACCACTCAGAGTAAGACCGTGCACTCGCGATGTACCATATATCCTGATGTATCGCAGTCTCTGTAACCCCCTCGATGAAGATTGAAGGTGCTGAGAAGGGTGTAATCCCCGTCCAGCTCATCTTCTGCCTCAAAGAAAAGAACCAGAAGAAGATTAATTCCCATCGCTGGTTTTTCAACGCTTTCGGACCCATTTTGCAACCCAATGTTTGTGTCCTCCTCGACGTTGGTACAATGCCCGGCCCTACTTCAATATACCATCTCTGGAAGGCCTTTGATATCAACTCCAACGTCGGCGGGGCCTGCGGAGAGATTGTGGCGCTCAAGGGCAGATTTGGACAATACCTCTTGAATCCGCTCGTCGCAGCGCAAAATTTTGAGTACAAGATGTCCAACATCTTGGATAAACCTCTGGAGAGCATATTCGGATACATTACTGTGTTGCCTGGTGCATTCAGCGCGTATCGGTATATCGCTCTGCAGAACGATAGCAAGGGAGAAGGCCCATTACAGAAGTACTTTTTAGGAGAGAAGATGCACGGCGCTGGTGCGGACATCTTCACTGCCAACATGTATCTTGCCGAAGATCGGGTGAGTAGTCTGTTTTGTTGCGATCCAATGCTCTCATGGTATGTCAGATATTGTGTTGGGAGCTGGTCTCGAAGCGCGGCGGTTCATGGATCCTGCACTATGTCAAGTCGGCTTACGCCGTTACGGATGTCCCAGACCAGATTCCGGAACTAATATCACAACGTCGCCGTTGGCTCAACGGATCATTCTTCGCCGCGGTACACAGTACCTTCCATTTCCACTACATCTATCGGTCGTCACACACCTTCATTCGCAAGTTCTGGATACATATCGAGATGTTTTATCAGCTGTACAACCTGATATTTTCCTGGTTCTCCCTCGTACGTACTGTCTTTCTCCATGGAGATTGGTTGTTGACGTCTGAACTGCGTCAGGGCAACTATTATATCGCTTTTGTCATCCTCACTAATGCACTGGAGGCCTATGTCTCGAGTTTGCACTACTTGAACCTGATTCTCCATTACTTTTACCTTGGGCTTCTCATTACTTGTTTCCTGCTTTCGATGGGCAATAGGCCTCAAGGTGCCAAATGGTCTTATGCCCTGGCTTTTATTGGCTTTGGTCTAATTACCGTTTACATGACGGTCTGGTTCCCAATTATTTGTAATGATGGGCTCGTGCTGACATTCCAATATCCGTATAATAGACCTCAGCGTTTCTCCTTGCATATAAGGGGATTGAGGGCATTGCCAAGTCGGAGGGTCATGCCGTCTCAGCCGCTGATTTCTTCAAGAATTCGATCTTCCGCAACATTGTCCTTTCCCTGGCGGCCACGCTGGGGCTTTATGTTCTCTCGTCACTTCTATTCGTATGTCCACTTTCTCCGCGTAGTTTATGGAAATGACTAACAACGATCTAGTTCGAACCATGGCATATGATCACCTCTTTCCTGCAATACCTCTTGATGGCGCCATCATATATTGCGGTTTTGAACGTGTACGCGGTACGTCCATTCCACCTGGTCTTTCTACGTCGAGCTACTTATCTTCGCCTCTCAGTTCGCCAACGTTCACGACGTGTCGTGGGGCACAAAAGGTGACAACAAGGTCTCAACTGATCTTGGGGTTGTTACTGCGGGCAAAGGTCCGAATAAGAACGAAGTCGAAGTTGCTGTACCCACTGCGGACACGGATATCAACGCTGCTTACGAAGACGCAATACATGTCTTGTCGACGAAACCGCCTAAAGCGGAAGCAAAAGTAGATTTGACGACGCAACAAGAAGACTACTACAAGACCTTCCGGACAAACGTGAGGAAAAGCGACCTCGATTGCTGAGATTCATGACTGACTCGTTTGGTTATAGGTGCTGTTGGTTTGGACGTTGACCAACGTTCGTCCTTATTTCCTACCTATGTATTCGGATACTTATTCACCCACGCAGGCATTGCTTGCCGCTGTTGTTGTGTATGTTTTCGTCCTTGAACACATCCGTCGCGTAAGCTCATGATTGACACAGGTCTGCAACGCCAAGTCCGAAAAGTGGGGATGCCTCAGCGGTTGTGAACGGGTACATGTCCTTTATCTTGTTTTCTGTCGCAGGACTAGCATGTAAGTGATACCGTGTCTACTGCTGCAGAGCATACTGAGAACTCCAACAGTCGTTCGTTTCATCGGCTCTACAACGTACTTGGTCGTACGACTCTTTGCAGGAGAATGATAGACGAGGTTAGTGGTACGATATATCTACTGGCGCGCCGGATTTCGCTTGAGGTGTGATGTTGGGGACTGGTGACGTCTTACTTTAATTGCCCAGAAGTGGCCACGGACAATTTCGATCGCGGCTTGGGAGCCTACTGACGCTTTTTACGCCTGATCCCCAGCTTGATACCCTGGGGTGCGAAGTCTGCTAGGTGACGCTTGTAATTGGACGTCGTGCGGTTGGTCTTTTTCGTGACTCCTCGCTAGGTTACATGGACTTGTAGAGAGAGGTAAATGATAAGTACCAGACTAGGACTACCTGGCATACTCGATGTTGTGGCTGGAGTTTGCGCCTGAAATAAGGCGTCCACCAAGGTACAAACTACATAATCATGTTTAGCCCTCACATCGACCACGGAAACTCAATTACTGAGCGCACCGACCCGCCGACATCGATGGATCCCGATTCACCGTGGGAAGAAAATCCTGACGCAGACCATGTCCCAGAGGCCGAATGGACCAAGATCACATCGGAATTCACCAACGTGGGCTTCGCTCGTTTCCCGCTGCCGTCGTGTTCATGCCTCATCACAGTCAGGATACCGAGAGGGCATCATTGCAGGAAAAGAAGCTTTTTTACAGCAAGGCTTTGACGCTGGTTTCGCTGACGTTGGCGTGCCTCTTGGTCGAGAGCTTGGAAACATCCGTGGGGCGGCTGCTGCACTTCGGTCACTTTTGAGCGCTCACGATCCAGAGTCCCTCGAGCTCGAGGAAATTCGTAGCATATCTTCCTCTCTCTCGGCCATACGACTCTCCGATATCGCACACCGCGACCTTGAAGCTGAACAACATGCCGAGGAACATCTCGGCTTCGACGATCCGGCCATTGTCGAAAATACAGACTCGGAAGCAGAGATGGTGCCCCAGGAGAGATGTACGATAGAGGACGTCGCCAAGCTCAAACAGAGACTGGTCTTGCTCGGCGCAAAGCTCGGTTTACCTCTCCTAGCCTGAAGACACCTTTCACTAGATCGATCTAACTGCGAAATATGATCACGTCCTCTACACTCGCTGATGTACGCTTCTAAGTGGTTCCGGGTGGGCTTTCCGCCAACCATGGCTGTTTTGTGAGATGGCTGACCATTGTTTCGTGACAAGCCTGCCACACTGGGCAGCTGTGGCCACCGATGAGACGGAGGTAGCCTCCTGAGAAGACCCGCGCCCGTTCCTTGACATCATCTTACCACGCTTCGTCACGCTCGACCGTCCTGTGTAACCTCCGATCCCTCTGCGCTTTTTTATGCTGGACGCGAGACAGGCCTCCGCGTTTATGCGACGTGTGCGAAGCTAGCCGCATCGAGTCGCATCCAAAGCCAAACTGACGCTGTGACATCTGAAAGCAGTACGTTTTCCTTGTCGTCGGCATCTCGAGATCTCACTTATGAGGCTCGCCCCTGTTAGTAACGGTCCTCCAAAGTCGAGCTGAGGTGTCCAAGCGATGCGCCGGCTACAGCCGCGGTGATCCGGGGAACCTGTGCACTGCGTCGTGAGTGACGCCTGTTGCATCTCACTGGATGTTGCACGTGTAGTTTGATGCGCAGCGATCATCGATCTGACAGTATTCGACAGGGTGGTAGCGCCTGTGAAGAACAAAGTTCCAAGTCGTCTCGCTACGACTGCCACCAGGTGAGTCCTTCCCACGATGCCTCGATATCTCGCTTGACGGCGGATTGGAAGACGGCCACAGACGTCGGCCTTCAAGGGCTGGGCATCGACATCACCGGTAAGACACGTTCACGCGTGCTTAAATCTGGACTAGATCCTGTGCTCACAGACGTCCAAACGGTTCCGTCCAGACCCCTCCTGTCAGTCTCGCCAACCTGCAGAGTGGATGCCGTCTTGGACGAGGGAGTTCATGCAACTCGCTATACGAGTGCGGGCTCCCGGTCGATCGGATTGTCTCCTTCCACGGCAGAGCGGTCTATTTGTGGACTACGGCGAACATGAGGCGTTGAGAATGGATGTTGCTGTAAGGCGGAAGGCTATTGCTGTATCGCCATCACCTCATCGTGTCTGGACGGGTGGTGTGTCTGGAGCCAATGGATTGCCTTCCAGTGACCGCCTCGCGATATTATTCCACTTCAGTACTCTCTGTCCGCCCGATTGGCACGCCGCCACGGCACACCGTTCCGACACGACGCTCCCTCCATTTCGAAGAATGCTGCCAAGAGGAAAGGCAGTTCCGCATTACTTCCGCCTCTCTCCGGCTGATGGGGGCCGGGAACTTGAACTCGTCGAGACGCGAGTCGAGCGCCTCGCTCATCGAAACAGTGCCCGATCCTGTCGATTTGTGGTATGGGGAATGCGACTGCTTCGGGCGGGCAAACACGTGTAGGTCGGAGTATGTCTTGCACCGACAAGTCGGAGGCGTTGCACACAGGAATGGAAGAATTCTTGGAATGCCGTACAATCACCCGCCGGTCAAAGACGGTGATTGAGCATGGCACATGCTCTGGCACGTCGATGAAGGCTGGAGGGAAGACGATCGTACCAGCACGAAACCTCGTCGTCGACCATACACATCAATGGACGAAGGGCCCGGGGTCATCGTTCACCGCTCCCAACTCTCAAGGGCGAGGCAGCGATTGAACCAGCGACGAGCTGTGTTCTCTGGCAAATGTGGATGCTGAATCGGGTCAGTTCGCCGATACGAACGATGTCGAGGCTGTGAAGACAACCTTTGTGAGAGAACCCGAGCGTACTCTTCAGCCGAAGTATGTTCGCAAGTCGGCCTACCGCCAGACTCTAAACGCTGCCAGGAATCCCTATGATTAGGGATTAGGGGACTTCGGGTCCAATTTACGTATCCGAAGATACCAAAAACGGAAGGTGAGGTTTAGTCGCTGTGTTCCTTTAAAAATTTCATGAGATCATATCACAGACGCTTGTTTGATCGATCGCTAGCACATACTGTCTCCCTCTCTGCACGCGGTATTGGACATGCAGCCAACCAGATCCCTCGTCCGTACACCCGCAGGTCTTCGCTGAACTTCTGTCGAACGCATGAAGTTCATTACGGTCGTCCTGCACCGGCGCCATCTGCAGAGCGTCTGGATGAGCATCCAGAACGGATGGCAGTCCACGGATTCTGATATGTGGCTGAGGCCCCCGAAGGAGTCGCCTGGCAAGGCTTTGAAAGGTGTTATGTGAGCCACCGCCCCCGCCATCCCTGCTTCGTGCAACTTTATAACTTGTGCGTGCAGTACGACGAGCCTGAACACCCATACATGTCGAATCATCATGAAGTAAGTTGGGTTCTAGTTTTATTTCACGATTCGCTCAACCACGTCAAGGCCGATGAAGCCCAGCATGGCCACTACGTTGACGGCTATAGCCCTTACGCAACGCAATTCATTGCAACAGACCAAGATGATCAACACCACTTGCAATACAATCAATATGATCCTTCGGAACGATACGGTGTCAATCAGTACAATCCTATCCAACAGTACAATCTTCCGTCTGCCAGAACGCCCTCGTTCGTTACCACTTCGTCACACGATCTATACCCGCAGCAACGGCAAGATGCCTCTTCCTTCCGAGAAGCGTACTCCACGGTCTCAGTAGCTTCGTCCCTACCACAGCAAGTGGGTGATTACGGTCACGTATTTTGCAACGCATGCGAAGAGCAACTGGGTTATACCCCTCGTTCACGGCGGCTGTCGCAATTTGAGGTCGACTCCAGACATAGTCATAGTCATGGAGGCAACACGTCATTTCTACAAAGAGACACTCCCAGTACGAGCACCGTCATCGAGGGCAGCTACTTCTCTAATGTCAGTGGCACTCCACGCGACATCAGCATCAGTATCCCGCAACACGCTCCACGACGAAACAAGCCACTCCAAACGATCCAGTTGATTCGCGGTAACTTTGTCCTCGACTCTGCCGTGCCCTCGAAATTACTCGAGCAAACCATGTTGCGTGGTCAACGGGAGTTTTCCCGTATGCGATACTCGGCGGCCACGTGCGATCCAAATGACTTTGCGGACCATGGGTTCGACCTGCGGCAGACGTATTACGATCCGCCGCGGCAGACGGACTTGTTCATCGCCATCACGATGTACAACGAGTCCGACAAGCTGTTCCGTCGAACGATGGCAGGTGTCGTCAAGAACGTCGCGCACCTGTGCAGACGGGGCCGGAGTACGGGGTGGGGCAAGGAAGGGTGGAAGAAGGTCGTCGTCTGCATCATCGCTGATGGGCGTCAAAAGATTCATCCTCGGACCTTGGACGTTCTGGCTACGATGGGTGTGTATCAGGAAGGAATGGCCAAGGTACGTGCATTTGATCATCGTTTATGATTGCACTGATTGGATTGAAAGAGTATGGTTAACGGGAAGCCAGTTACTGCTCATATATATGAGTATACCACTCATGGTGAGTGCTTTCGCCTGCTCGGTGCGATATGTCCTGACATCTTTCAGTCTGTGGCATTCTCTCGTCCTTGCTGGACGTCGAAGAGAAGGACACAATCCCCGTCCAGTTGATCTTTTGTCTGAAAGAAAAGAATCAGAAGAAGATCAATTCCCATCGTTGGTTCTTCAACGCTTTTGGGCGCATCCTGAAACCTAACATCTGTATCCTCCTCGACGTTGGAACGGTACCCGGCCCTACCTCCGTATATCATCTGTGGAAGGCTTTCGATGTCCATCGCGATGTGGGTGGGGCATGTGGAGAGGTTGTCGCGTACAGAGGCAAGCATGGAGGACACTTGCTCAATCCGCTTGTCGCAGCACAGAACTTCGAGTACAAGATGTCCAACATCTTGGATAAACCTCTGGAGAGCGTATTCGGATACATCACGGTGCTACCTGGTGCATTCAGCGCCTATCGGTACGCAGCTCTGCAAAACGACGAAACGGGAAACGGCCCACTGCAGAAGTACTTCTTAGGGGAGAAAATGCACGGCGCTGCGACGGACATCTTCACTGCTAACATGTATCTTGCCGAAGATCGCGTAAGTTTGTAGTCAGTTTCATCGCAGTCGTTGACGTGCCAGTCAGATATTGTGCTGGGAGTTAGTCTCGAAGCGCAACGAAAGATGGATCCTTCACTATGTCAAGTCAGCTTACGCGATGACCGACGTTCCGGACAATGTTCCAGAGCTGATATTGCAGCGCAGGCGTTGGCTCAATGGGTCATTCTTCGCTGCGGTGTACAGTATCGCCCATTTCCACCACATCTACTGGTCTTCACATTCCTTCGTCCGGAAGTTTTGGCTACACGTCGAGATTCTTTACCAGCTGTTCAACTTGGTATTCTCCTGGTTCTCCCTTGTAAGCGTTGTTTCTTCATCTCCGAGTCGGTGATCCAATTCTGCATCAGGGTAATTACTACATCGCCTTTGTGATTGTCACCGACGCACTTGAGCATTACGACTCAGCCGCGCGTTATCCTAACCTCATTCTCAATTACTTTTACCTGGGACTTCTTGCCATGTGTTTTCTTCTTTCTTTGGGTAACCGGCCACAAGGTGCAAAGAAAGCCTATACCTTCGCTCTCCTTGGATTTGGCCTGATTACCATCTACATGACGGTGCATTCCACGTGTCTCCTTTTCTCAAGCTCGTACTGATACATGATAGATCTCAGCATTCCTTCTCGCCTACAAGGGGGTCGAGCAGATCGCCAGGTTGCAGGGTCACGCTGTCCAACTCGAAGACTTCTTCGTGAATTCCATCTTCCGAAACATCGTCCTTTCACTTGCAACCACGCTCGGCCTTTATGTCGTGTCGTCGATACTATCCGTACGTTCACCTCCGGTCTATTAGTTCGCCGAGACAACCGATGACGGCTTAGTTCGACCCGTGGCACATGATCACTTCTTTCGTTCAGTACCTTTTGATGGCACCGTCGTACATCGCTGTCCTGAACGTATATGCTGTGAGTTTCTAAACCTTTTCTTCTTCAAAGACAGGTCACTGACCTCCACGCATCAGTTCGCCAACATTCACGACGTGTCTTGGGGTACAAAGGGAGACAACAAGGGCTCCAAGGACCTTGGAATAGTCTTTGTTGGTAAGGGCATGGATGGAGACAAAGTTGAGGTGGATGCCTTGGAACAGAAAGACGTTAACGCTGCCTACGAACGCGCGGTAAGGGGCTTGCAAACAGAGCCATCGAATGGGACAGACAAGGTAGACTCCACGACGCGGAAGGAGGACTATTACAGAACCATCCGTACAAACGTGAGTCAAAGTCACACGGACTCGCGAGATCACGACGGACTCACGACGCTTGTCGTAGTTGCTGTTGGTGTGGTCGTTGAGCAACGTTCGTTTGCGACTTTCGTCGATGGGGGCTTGAACCGCTGACCGATCCGTTCAGGCATTGCTAGCCATACTCGTCGTGTGCGTTTCGCGCTTCTTGTTTGTTGTTACAGGATGGGCTCACCGTTATATCGCCGCAGTTCCGCAATACCACACCCGGGCGAGCAAATCTCGGCGATCACGAACGGTTACATGTCCTTCATCTTGTTCTCTATCACGGGGCTAGCAAGTAAGCCACTATTTTTTTGGAACTTGGAGAACGCGTCTCGAGCCCCAATAGTCGTCAGATTCTTTGGATCTATTGCATACTTGATCGTACGTCTGTTCGCAGGAGAATAGGGTGGCGAAAGGGAGAAAGGACTACGACGGCTTGGAAATGTCTGCATGCCTGGAGGTTGGATTTGTTAGGCAAACGTAGGGCGACCCGCGAGTGGGACAAAGTAACGTATTCATAGCACGAACAAGTTATATGTATTCACGATCTGCGTCTGCTATGACCCATTTTCTGCAAGTTCAGATCGCAATGCAGGTGGACGAGCGTGTCCGAGATGTTCGAGATGGACTTTGCAGGATTCGGTTCAGTGAGAGTGAAAGGTCCTGTCAAGAGCGACCACTGCCAGTTGTGGGGTCACTAGGCGCAACATGGCTCGTGGGAGAATTATATGGATATGGTAATAATTACTAAGCCGATGTTTACCATCCAAGACCCTGAGAGAGACCACAATTCGACATCCCACGGTGACTCGGTCTTCGATCCTTTAGTATCCTGCTGCATTGCGTGGGGAGCGCGACGCGGACCGGTACGTTCCCTTTCCACTGCGACCACCGTGCTTCTCGCGGAGGGCCAGGTATGTAGCCTTGTTTCACTCATTCACATGATGGGTGCTTCAGAAATCATGTCGTGAGCTTCGAAGCACTGAGCATCCGTGCCAGATCTTGCACCCTGTCGAGTCGGCCTGTGCTGCTATCTCAACGTCGACATTAACTCAATGGATGATTCTGTCACTGTAGACAGCGTCACAGTGATTCCACCGAGCGCCATCCTGAATCGCTGGTACTATGGCTCAGGTTTGAGATGAAGACTTCCTCGTAGAATCCATGATCCGAGCGTACTCGGGTTTCATCGTTCTTACGTTCGTCCACGTTCGATATGGCGAGTTCGTTGGCATGGCTGACGGCAATGGTTTTTGATAGCACCATCATATCGTGATTTCGAATACCTGCAGTGGCACTGATATCCTCTGCTGAGCTGGCTGACTCGGCGGGCAGCGAAAAGTGCGAGGTTTCATTGATGTCTATTAATTGGAAGGTCGGGGTTCACGTTAGTCGCCGAAAGCGGGACCAAACGAGACCCGACAAAGCAGGACACTGCGATGGTGGCAGCCAGGCCAACAATCATAGGTCTCGTTGGCTCGGATGACGAGCAACGTAACACGTGTACTCATCAGTCAGGGAATGGACCCGTTTGCTGATGAGTTATTCATTTGGTGTATTGGCAGGACGCCTTTCCTGCTTGACATAGTTCATCTGATGTCGCCACAGCCTTTCTGCGAGCCAGGCCGCAGCTACGGCTGTGGCTCTACATGGTCTCCTTCGTGCACCCATGTGTTGCTCGTGTATTCACCATCGCAGGGTGTGTTTGAAGCTCCAACACGTGTTGGCGCGCGGCTATTCGTGTAAGAACCATCACGTGTCAATTCAATGGCCTCGTTGGAGGAAGGCGTCACGGACTTTGCTCGAGAATGACAATTTAATAATTGGATGTATGTACTGGAACTTGAGCGCTTGAGCTGGGAACGCAGTACGACGCGCACTTGCAGGCTGTGGTCATACTTGTGCGGGCGCGATGGACAATGAATCTGCCATTGTTTTTGGCAAGAGACCAAGTCGATGCTAGCCGACGAATCGTACTAAACAACCGCCGACTTGAAATTTCGAACTGAATGACAGCCAGACAGCGGAGGAGGATATCATCGCCCGGGCCGTCGTGGGCAGTCCTGCCGGGTGCGTGCCACCAACGCGACCAACCTCGCTATCGCCACACCCATCACTGACCACCCCGCAGAACCAGCGACGAGCTCGCCATCCACTCGCACGAGCATCCGTTCTGACCCCGACGTCGACATGGGCGACGACGAATCTGAACCAGGCCCCGCTCCTGTCCACAAACGCAAAGCACCCCCAGACGACGCGTCTCTGCGCAGGCTACGCAAACACCCCCGCTTGGATCCCACCCCATCTGCGTCTTCGTCCATCAGCGGCGTCGCGGGCACGTCCACGCAGAAAAATTCAAAGAGGCCGTTCGTGCCAGGACCCAGGGCAGCTCAGAGTGCAAGCAGTGGTACGTCCACATCGGACTTTCCACAGACCTTGTCACAGAGGGTTCAAGATGCCGTCGCACGAGACAAGCGAAAGGATAAAGAGAGGGCGCGAGAACGGGAGAGAGCGGCGCCCTCGCGGGCCCCAGGGCGGCAAACGGCTCGCAAGCAAACCAAGTCGGCAAGGAACGTGAACCTGCCCAATTTGTTGACGAACGCGCAGAGTGCGTATCTTCTCTCGTCGACGACGCTGTTTTGCTCACACATCTCCATCGATCGTTGTGGATGTTCGTGCAGACATGCGGCGGGGCTCATCGCCCATATGGGGGGCAAATACTAGAAGCAAGAAGAAACGTATGCCTTCCTACCTCGTATACGAGCCACGTCTGACCAACCGTCCCTCCGCAGCCGCGAAACGCACGACCTACGACGAAGTAATGGGTCGCGTGCGTCCATTGGACGTGGCAAGTCAACGTGACGATAGCGACGTCATCGAGCTGACCGACTCGAGCGACACGTCGCGTCAACCAAGCAGAGACGTTATCGTCATAGATGACGATCGATTCCCAGTGATCCGTCGATCTCAGCGCAGTCGCGCGCCACCGCCCGCGGACGCGGAGGTCATCTCTATTCTGGACAGCGACGAGGAGTTGGGTACGAGCGCTGCTGCGTCGAACCTCCCGGCGCCCATTGCTCCTACCTCAACTTCTCGCGCTCCACCGCCGCCACAACCACCACCATCCTCCCAAAGGGCACCTGCTGCACCATCACCGCCTATTCCCGCACCAGCTCGTATCGTGTCTACGTCGAGCTCAGCGCAACTACCAGAACGACTGCCTTCGAGACCAAGGGGCACGCCATCACGAGACGAGGAATCACCTCCCCCACCGAGTCCAACTTCATATGCTCCTTCGCCAGGCGACCTCGACGACGCATTCGACAACATGAACTTTGACACCGCCGGAGACGATGCCAACCAGGGATGGGAGCATCTCGACGTCGGCCCCTCTTTGGGGACGTTGGCCGTGCCGGGTCCTGCGGTCGCCAGCGTTGTCCACCGAGATGCGAGGCCAGATGCGGGCGAAGACGAGGGACAGGACGCGTTGTTTGATTCGTACGTGAACATGGACCAGGTGGGAGGGGACGGGCAGGGGACGAGCGAGGACGTTCAGAGGGCAGAGGAGGCAGAGGAGAGAGCAACGGAGGAAGAGTTAACAAACGGTCTAGACGAACCGGCGCAGGATGCAGCTTGTCCTGACGTTCACGTGCACGGGAACGAGGATGGGGACGGGGACGTACGCATGCAGAATCTCGAAGACGGTGAGACCGACCCCAACGACGCGTCCCCTTTACGTCCGCGCCCCCCTGGGACACTGGAAAGCGACGAGATCACGAGTCATGAATCGATTCGAGGCCCGCGCAAGGAAAGAAGTCTGTTGAGTCCGCAAAAGATGCTGGTCGCACCGGCCGCGTCGTCTGGGTCGGCCACCCCGCGATCGAGCGAAGAGGTTGAAGGAGGAGACGGGGCCGAGGGGAGACCAGCGGACGATCTCGACGAATCGACGCAAAGCGTAGCCGCTCCCGACACCCAGTGCAATGGGAACAAGGACGGGGCCAGAGACGTACGCATGCAGAACCTCGAAGACGGCGAGATCGACTCTAATGCGTCGCCTTTGCGTCCGCGCTACCCAGGGACGCCCGAAAGCGGAGAGATCAGGAGTCAAGAATCGAATCGAGGCGCGGGCGAGGAAAGGAGTCTTCTGAGTCCACAGCGCGCCGCGCAGTTCACGATCGCACCGGTCACGTCGTCTGGGTCGGCGAGCCCACGATCGTCGATGTCGACCAAGAGCACGTCACAGTCGTTGGAGCGCACGAGCACGCTGGCCATGCCGGACATCTCGTCGTACAAGGGCGTACGGTTCAAGCGACTCCTTCCAGAACCAGGAGAGAACCCGTTCTTTTCGAGAGCGCTCAACGGTGCGGCGAAGACTGGAAAGGTGGCTGAGGGGTACAGAGAGGGAAGCGCGTCGGACGCGCCGGGCGTCGGGAGGGTGCAGAATGGGGACGGTGATGATATGCAGGTGGATGCGGCCGTTTCCGAGTCTGGACCGTCGAGGACGCCGGAAGTTCCTGTCGTTTCGAAGCCAGCGCACGTGCCGCCTGTTCAAATACCAGCGGAAGTGCCGAGGGTTCTACTCGCGCCAAGTACGTCTTCTGTGGAACAAGTCCAAGCTCAACCGCCGGCCGCGGGACCAAGCACGCTGGCGAATGCCAATCTACTGTCGTCTGCTCGACCGACTCCCTCGTCCGTGCAAGCGACGCCGCCTCCGCCACTGCAAGTTCAAAGGCCAGTTGAAGTGCCGAGGGTTCCATTCGCGCCAAGTACGCCTTCTGTTGAACATGTCCGAGCTCGGCCGCTAGCTACGGGTCCAAGTACGTCTACGAATGCCAACATACTACCGTCTACGCGACCAACTATGTCGGTTGTGCGGACACAACCGACGTCGCCACCACCACGACAAGTTCAAGGACTACCTGAGGTGTCGAGGATCCCAGTTGCGCCAAGTACGTCTTCTACGACACACGCTCAAGCCCAAGCGCCGCCTGTGGAACCACGCATGTTCGCGAACCCCAACCCACCCCCGTCTACCCAACCATCAACATCATCTTCCGTAGGACCGAGTGCGTCTGTGAAGGTCACCCTTCCGTCTACGCAACCGACGACCTTGTCTGTTCAGGCGGTTCAACCCCCGCCAGCGACCCAACCCCTGTTTATCGCACCACCGCGCGTGCCCCGTCCGCCTGCGCCCATGTCGCTCGTCGAGGTGCTCAATGACCTGCGGAGGGACAAGTTAAAGGCGCGCGAGGAGGAGCGGGAGTTCGCCCGGAGGCGGAACATGGCCGATCGTCCTGGTGCGTCGTCTCGTCTTTTCTTTGCCTTGTCAACTGCTGACGCGGGACTTTTATAAAACAAAATCGTTATCTAGCCGACGTCACGCCGCCAAGGGGCGCTAGCCAAGGTTCGAGGGAGGCGCCGACGTCATCTGCCACGCGCGTCCCACCTATTACGCCAGCTCCAGTTCCCACACCCGCGCCGACATCATCTGTCGTGCACGTCCCGCCTGCTACGCCAGTTCCAATTCCCACGCCTGCGCCAAGCTCGACTCCGGTGGCATCGCAGTCTGGCAGGACGTTTGGGAAAACGCCGAGCCTGAACGACCTCAGGACATTGTTGGCGAAGCGGACGATGGGGGCAGGCTCGTCTGGGCGACCGACGCCCCCGGGTACGCCGACGCATCCACCAAGATCTGCGTCTACGACTACGTCTGTGTCCAACGATGCGGGGCATCGCGCGTCGACCGGCCCTGTCGCGTTGCCTTTGCTCGTGCCCGCGCCTGCGGCCGTCGACAATTCGGATGCTCTGTCGTCGAGGGATGAGGAGAGTTATAGCATGGACGATGACGTGGCGATGCGCGCGCCCACACCTGGGTCACCGCCGAGGCTGGCGTCGTCGCCGTCGATGCGTGTTGACGAGAATCCTGCGACGATCAAGCAAGTCGTGGCGCCTGTTCCGAAGCCAGTATCAATGGCGACTGCTGTTCCTGTCCCGACTCAAGTACTAGTACAGATTCAAACACCATCGTCGGCACCCGGAGTCCTACTGGCACCTGCACCCACACCTATGTCTCCGCCGACGCCAATGCAAAGATCGACGACGTCCAGGGAGCCGACCGCCCCAAACCCGCCATCCGAGATCGAGAACACGCGGCCCTCCACTGCCTCCACCACGACCACGAGGGGCACCACGCACAGCACCCCGACCCCGACACCCACCACCACCAGTACCACGACGGGCTCGGAGACGAGTGCCTCTTCGATCCCGCAGGCTCGGCGCCGACGCGCGTATCCATTCGAGGCGTGGGTTCTGTCGCCCATGCTCCCATGGGGCCGGGGCCGGGATCGCGGACGAGAACAGGACAAGACCCCGCAGGCCAAGGACAAGGGAAAGGACGAAGCCAGGCGAAGTGCCGATGTCGACCCGTTCGTCGCACCTCAGCCGAAGCGCGGTCACGCGCCGAGGGCATCGTGGCATGGAAGCGCGTCGCAGGCGATGGCGTTCGAGGCATGCATCGTGCGAGCGTCGCCGAGGCAGGTGGATGGGGCGGGCTCTAGGGCTGGTTCGGATGACGTGCCGCCGCCGCCACAGCCGACGTCCTCGGAGAGTTTGGCGTCCGAGGTGGCGGGGTTGTCGGTGTCGTCGCCCGTCGCGCTCGACGCGGCTCCTCTCGTGGCCTCGGAACCTGTCGTAGAGCCGGAGGCGGACAATAGCGGGGATAGAGAAGGGGAGGGGCTGGAGGAGGATGCGAACACGACGGACGTTGGAATGGAGGTCGACGGGCGGGTGGAGGGCGTCGAGGGTGACGATGATGTCGAATCGGACCGCGTGGAGGATGGGATCGCGACGAGTGAGGTGGGTGAGGACAGATGCGAAGGTGAAAGTGAAGGTGAGCCAGGGACGCGGGAAGAGGCCGAAGCCGTGGACGAAGCGGACTCGTTGCTGGAGCTCGCGTCGGTCCATCTGTCGCAGCCAGAGGCTACAGAGGAGGTACCACAGTCGCCCGTGGACGAGCAGGAGAATAGCCCAGAGATGGACGTGGTGGACGAGGTACGTTCCACACCAGCCTGTTTTGTTGGCACTGCTGAGTCCGGTTAGTCGACTTCTTCCGTTGAGGAAACTTCGGAGAGACGGGCGACTGGAAAATCTGATAGTGAAGTAGTTGACGCAATGGTGGTGAGTCGGCGCGTTCTGTGGTGCGTACGCACCGTACGATGTGCTAATGTGGGCGATGGATCAGGTCGACAGTCCTTCTGTGGATCTTGAGAGCGGGGATGATGATGCTGAAGAAGTGGCGGACGATGTGCCCAGCCTTCCCGGTCGTGCGGAGGCGAATCAGGTGAGCAAAATGCCCATGCGTAACTCAAGAGCAAAACCCAGCTCGTTTCCCAGCTTGAATCACCCCCCATCGACGAAAACTCGGTAGGAGAGGACAACGTAGCGGTACGTCCATTCGCCGATGAAGAGCGGCGGATCTCATGTACGCATATCTGCAGAGCACAGCTACGACTGAGGAAGGCGTCGTACTGGATGAGTCCGTCGAAGTCTTACCACCTGCCAGTGCAAGGACGGTGCCTTCTCTCATTCTGGACTTTCCCGACGACCTTTTCGCTATCCCTACCTCACCCCCGAGACCTGTCGCTGATCAGGACACCTATGACAATGATCACCAACGGCGCCCTTCAGGTGGTGTGGACTCGGTGGACGAGTGTGATGGGCTTCTGGCACTGGGCGAATCGGAGGTACGGTCGTTGACATTTTCCCACGATTTATATCTGACGACGGACAGCCCGATCGAGGTCCGTCCATTGGGTCTCTTGTCAGCAGCAGGACTGCGTCCAGCACGACCATCGCACCTCCACGAGTGCACTCGCGTGCATCTCGGAACAGTTCAGACCAGAGGTCGCCCTCGGGGGCAGCGTCCGCTTCAGATGATCCTAAAGACGCCTCCACGTCCCGAGGGAGGTATCCAGTCCTTACATGGGCATCGCACGTAGCGGAGCAGAGGGAACGTACTCCGGAGTACAGGCGCGCGAAGGACCTGCCGCACTCGCTACAAGACCACATGAACACCCTTCCTGCTACCTACCGCAATTCTGACGTGGGGCGAAAGATTTTCGAGGCGCACATACTGGAATCGATGTTCAACGAGCCAGAAGCGCCGCCGATCGAGGTCTTTGATAACAATGTCGGGGGCGAGGTGACGCCTCGGTGGGAGTTCCACTACACGAGCGAGATGTGGTACGGTGAGGGCGTGCCCCCACCGGACATCAAGAAGTTGAAGAGCTGCGGGTGCGTCGGGCGATGCGACCCCAAGTCAGGCAAGTGCGCTTGTGCGAAGCGGCAACTCAAGTGGGTGCAACCGTACATCAGAGAGAATCTCGTGCCCTCGACGTGGCCGGGCTCGCCGTTTGTGTATGACCAGAAGGGGATACTGCAGCGACTCGAGTGTCCCATCTTCGAGTGCAATCAGTTCTGTAGCTGCGACGATGACTGTCCGAACCGGGTGCGTTTTTGACGTGTGGATGCGTTCGAGGCCGCTGACGACGGCGTTGCTAGGTGGTGCAGCATGGGCGCAAGTGGCCGGTTCATATCGTGAGGACCGAATACAAGGGCTGGGGTAATATAGCGGGGCTCATTTCTTGCGGGCATCGCTGAGGCACGTTACAGGGGTGTCTGCTGGAAGCAAGAAAATTCCAAAAGGGTCGTACCTTGGTATTTACGCTGGTGAGCTATTAACGGAGCAGCAAGGCGAGGAACGTGGGAAGTACGTCGTGTCAGGTGGGGTTCGTGTGGCCATTGACTTGTTGGGCAGGTTGTACGATCTATACGGTCGAACATACTTGTTTTCGGTCGACTTTCACCACCTGAAGATGGAGATGGAGGACCCAGACGCATGGGAAAATCTGTACGTCGTGGACGCGTACCACGCCGGCAACGTAAGTGCATGTCGATCTAAATGACGTCGGCTGATCGAGCTCGCGGGCAGTTCACGCGGTTCTTGGTGAGTATGTTGGCTGTACGGGGGGACGAGAGCGCTGATTACGTGGCAGAATCACAGCTGTGACCCGAACTGCGGTATTTTCGCGTGTTACATCGACGAAGCGGACGTGAACAAGCCACTGTTGGCTGTCTTTACGACGCGGGAAGTGGAACCCTGGGAGGAGCTCTGTTTCTCATATTACGGTGACATTGAAGTGAGTGCTGATGGTGTCATGCGGAGGCGCGGGCTGTGCTGACACGCGATCAGGAAAAACGGGAAGAGATTCAGGCGATGAAGGGGGATAGGGGCGAGCCTGTGCGAGGACACGCAGTGTACGCGCAATGTCGGTGTGAGGCAGACAACTGTATCGGACGGTTGTTCAGTTGAGCTCCCACCGCGGGGGATTAGTAGTTAGAAAATGCATATCGCCAAATTAGGAAGCGGACGAGTACTTGGTAGACAATGTCATAGAGGATGAGCTGGAAAGAGCTGAGCTCGAATGGCCCTCTGTCTTTTCCTCGCCCTTTCTCTCCTTCGCACCGCACTTGCCCTCTGGCCCATCCCCGCGTCTCTCTCCACCGGCCACAGTGCGCTCGTGCTAGCGCCCTGCTTTTACTTTGACGTCGAAATCGACGGCGCCCCCGCAGACCTCTACGAGGCCGTCGGACAGGCCCAGTACTACCTCGAAAACGACCGGCTAGGCCGCCTCGTCGTCGGGCGCGGCGCCAACGACTCTGCCGCGCTTGCCAACGCCCCCGAACTCTGCTCACTCAAGCTCGCTCTGGTGTCGGGTGCGACGGTGGACAGTATCTCGACCGAGTCCGTCAAACCCCTCGGAATGCGTAGGGAAGAATATGTATTGACCATTCCCGCGGAAGGCCACGAGGCCACGCTGACGGCCAACTCGACGCTGGGGTTGTATCGCGGGTTGACGACGTTCGGACAGCTGTGGTATTACTATGGGGGTAAGACGTACACGCTCGAGGCGCCGATCGCCATCGCCGACGCTCCTGCATACGTGCGTCCTTTTCGTTCGTCGCGAAGGTGGGGGTGCGCGTCGTGCTGACTTTGGACGCGTCGCGTACTTAGCCATACCGAGGATTCGGGCTCGATACCTCGCGAAATTTGTGCGTTCTGTCGTGCTCGTTCAACGTTGTCGGTGACGTTGAGCCGTTTAGCTTCCCGGTCGCGGACTTGCTCAGGACGCTCGACGCGATGAGCTGGGTCAAGATCAATACCTTTCACTGGCACATCACTGACAGCCAGAGCTGGCCGCTCGAGGTCGCTCAATACCCGGGGCTTGCGACCAACGGTGCCTACTCTGCCGACGAGACCTACAGCACGAGCGACGTGCAACGCATCACTCAGTACGCTGCCGCGGTGCGTCTTTTCGCCCTCCCGTTTGAATTGTGGTTCATCTTGCGTGTCGATCACAGCGTGGCATCGACGTCCTCTTGGTACGTGCTCTCTGAAAGGTATAAGTTTACTGTTGAGGTAGCAATCCAGGAAATCGATACCCCAGGGCACACTGCCATCCTTGGCACGACGTACCCCGACTACGTCGCTTGCATGGACGCCACTCCCTGGTCGACCTACGCGAGCGAGCCTCCAGCAGGCCAACTGCGCTTCGCTCTCCCCGAGGTGGTCAACTTTACCACCTCTCTCTTGAGCGACATCGCGTCAACTCTGCCCTCGTCCTATTTTAGCACCGGCGGCGACGAGGTCAACACCAATTGCTACGTCAACGATACCTTGACTCAGCAGCAGCTCAAGTCGACCAACTCCACCCTTCAACAGGCCCTCGCCACGTTCGTGAACAACACACACAGCGCGCTCATTGCACAGGGCAAGACGCCCGTCGTCTGGGAAGAGATGGTTCTGCAATGGAACCTCACCCTCGCCAAGGAGACCATCGTCATGTGCGTTCTCTACATCCCTGAGATCACGTCGCTTCATCCCCATTGTCAATTCTAGGACCTGGATCTCGTCCCAAGACGCAGTGGCCATCGTTGAACAGGGATACCGTATCGTGCAAGCACCGTCTAACTACTTTTACCTCGTGCGCGCGGTTTACCTTTTGATAGCCCTGTCTGATTCCAATCCCTGCAGGACTGTGGTGCGGGCGAGTGGGTGGGAGACGATCCCACTGGGTAGGTCAAGTCGTGTGCTGCCTTGAAGCTGTACTAACGCCGTTGGGCCCCGTGATGCAGAAACAGCTGGTGTGATCCCTTCAAGTCGTGGTCCGAGGTGAGCGGATCTACCATTCATCCCATGCACATACCAGCGGCTGGAACTCGCGGGATTTTCATTTCATCACTCTAGGCCTACACCTATGACCCGCTCGCCAACTTGACCGAGTCCCAACACTCGCTCGTCCTCGGAGGTGCGTTGCTTCTCTTTCGTCGACGGCGCGTGTCGGGTCGTTGACGGACATGACCAGGCGAACAAATCCTCTGGGCGGAACAATCCGGACCACAGAACCTCGACCCGATCGTCTGGCCCCGCGCCGCCTCCTCTGCGGAGATCTTTTGGAGCGCCAAGCAGCCGAGCGGGGCCCCGCTCAACGTGACTGAAGCGTTGCCGCGTCTTCACGTGCGTTTTCTCTTTTCGCAGGTCGGACGCCTACCCAGATGCTGACGTCACGCGAACAGGACGTGAGGTATCGCATGGTTCAGCGAGGCTTGAACGCGATCAACCTGCAGCCGCAGTGGTGCGCGCTGAGGCCGAACGCATGCGATCTGTATGCTTGAAGTCCTCGGTCGGCGAGCAGGTGGAATCAAGGACACCTTGTTTCGTTGGGGTGTGTTATTCGGATGATGGATTGTTCTTTAAATAAATGAGTGTGAGACGCAACCACTGCATTTTGGTAATTTGGAGGATGAAGATGGGGAATTGCCATGGATATGGCGTTATTGTGCTTCTATCGATCACCCTCGCGGCCGTTACACGATCCAAGCGCCAACTCAACTCAACTAGTACCCCTACCCCTCTCACGCCCTTCATGCTTAGATTTCCTGAGTACGATCAAAGTGGGTTGCTTGTTGATTAATTGCGCGAACGTAATTCATGGACACTGCTCGATCGTCGGAACTTATGTCGGTCCAGTCTTTTGAACCCAACCTTCCCCAACCACCTCATGGTTCGTCCTCGGCCGTCAGGGAGCGACGAGCTAGTGGGGAGGCTCAGCGACAGAAGATTATCTTCAAATCATTGGTCGCTCAGCTCATGGAGCCGGAAAAGAAGTTGGCACCGTCCCCAACGGTCTCACAGAGCATACGGGCCATCATAACGGCTTCTTGTGGGTTCTCACACAGTGCTGGCCCCATTTTCTCAGTATTTTATCTCAGGGGTAAACGTTCTTCTCCTTTGTATCCCGATTTCCGTATGCTTTGTCGTCTCTTTATTATCTTTCGCACTCATGTTGCTGGGTTAGTGGGCGCTTCATTTTATGCTTCCCAACAAGCACATGTCGATCTTCCTCTGTAAGTTTCGCACGTATGGCTCTAGTTGCGTGAGCTCATTCCAATAGCTTCATTTCTGGCCATAATTCCTCTGGCCAAGGTGGGTGACTGACTTAGCACCTGCGGCTTGGTGTGTGACGAACTACTAGCTGCTCGCATTTGCTACGGATGAACTCTCAATAAGAGTCGGACAAACCCTAGCCGGTTTGATGAATGTCACGCTCGTGTGTTGACCGATGTCTTTTCAGCTGCCGTCTGAAACCGTCTGACTGCCTATGTAGGGCACCTCGTTTCTGAGCTCATCTCTGCTACAGCGTTGTGTTGATCGTCTCGGTATGTTGAACTCTCATGAATATCTGCTCGTCGCATTTTCATCGCACCTTCTGTCAGGTCATTGCCTCGGCTAAATGTGAAATAGACATCGTACAGTCGTCCCGTGAGTAAAATTATTTTCCCTGTTGGGTCGTATCCTGTAGGCTCACATACCATCCCAGTTGTCGGGTCCATCCTAAGTAAGTTGCGTAAGGTTTTAGTCACACCGTCCGTACCTGTAATTTACCCTGCTTCACAGTATTCGTGCTTGGCATGCGTTTCTTTGTGGGTGGCCTGAGGTTCTCGGAGCAAGGCTTCGGGTAGGGTAGGTATCCGTCCACCGCAGCTGTCACTCGCACGATTGAACTTTATCGACAGTTTCGGCGCATGTGAACACATCTTTTCTGTCGATCAGCGTAATTGCCATCCTTCTTCCTAGTGCCTATGAGATCTCCCTCGGGAGTGCTCCTGATCAGGTCACTCCTGATGTCCTGAAAATAAGCCATGGGGTTCATCAGTAAAAATGAACATGTCTGATTTTCGTACAGGTCGCTATCATTCTACTCTTCAGTGAAGATTTGCTTCCAAGCTATGGTGGCACGACTAACGCGGATTTTCCCGTCTAGTCTATGGATTTTACCTCGTCTTCCAACTTTCATCCCACAAATACCTCTATGAGGACGACAGCGATGAGATCCAGCAATCAAAGAAGTACGACAAGAACCCGTTCAAGATTAACAACTTCGTCGCGACAAGCCTGCTGAATCGTCCACATATACTTCAGTGGACCTGCTGTCTACTCTCGAAGCGCATCCCCATCAATTGCCGCCGATGGAAGAAGAGGAAGAGGTACCCCAAATGAGCGCTCCTGTGTCATTCGGACTCTTGCTCGCCGTCACCGTTGTAAGCTTGACTATACGCGCTCTTGGTAGAGGGCAATCGTCGATGATCCATACAGCTCGTTGCCGTCGGAAGATCAGAATTTTTGGTGAGCTCCATCAACTGGCTGACGAACACAGGGCACATCAACAGGGGGTTTATTGGAACCATCCTCAGTTCCATTGTCGGTAATGCCGCAGAGTGGTCTATTGGAGTCATCCTCCTTCCCTTTGTTGCTAATGCCACTGAGCACATTACTGTTAAGGACAAGCTGACGCTCGGTCTTGGCGTTGCGGTTGGTTCTTGCATCGTGGGTTGTCCCTTCGCTATATCTCTTTCAGCACCAATGACCTGGTCCGCTAGCAAATCGCGCTCTTCGTCATTCCGTATGTTGAGCCTGCTTTATGGTTTATCGCATCGTCTTACCGTTGACGCCGACATAGGTTCATCATTACATTGGGTTGGATCTTGAACAAACCGTTCACGCTCTCGTTCGACCCTCTCCAGTCCATCATCATGTTCCTTTCAGGTTCGCTCTTGGTCTTACCCTCGCTCGTCGAGTGATATTTGATGTAACACTTTGCATAGTGCTCACCGTCAGCTACACCCTACAAGACGGTAAGTCCAACTGGCTCAAAGGCGTGATTCTGATCAGTACGCTTTTCTCATGGAACCGTATCGGCGCTGATCGCTCGCGACGAACCAGGCCTCTACCTCATCCTCGGCGTCACATTCTGGTTCTACCCTGGTATGTTCGAATCGATGCGGCACTCTCCGCACGTTTGGTCGTGGGCTCACATACGCACCCGTTTCAGGAACGAACCGGCCGACGTGTTCGAGTTAGAGCGCGTCGGGTCGATCGAACTAGGTTCTAGGCTCGGTGGTTATTAGTGAAAAGGCGGGGTCGCAAAGCAGATATCATGCATCAGCATACAGCCTGCTTTTCGGGGTCGACCACTGCGAGCGGAGCCGTATTTGCTCGAAACACGTCACGTTCATCGCTCACTTTAAGTATTTTGAAAAGTTTATGTGTGCAGGTATGGACCTTTAGTAGCGCTTTAGTTACCATCCACGATACTTTGCGTGTTTACTCGTCCAAACTTGAGGTTGTGGCTCACGCCCTTGGCCCGCCCTGGACTCTAAAGTAAAGTTACTTCGATCATCGACTCGAATGGGGTCCTCACTCAAGTCAAACTACGTAAACCCTCCTGTCAAGGGCCTTCGAATTCTCCAGTTAGCCACGTCTCGCTGCCTGGTGTCGAGTCTCTGCTACTTTTTTGATATGCAGCCACAACCAACAGTATCTCATGAACGCCAACTTGAAGGGAATCTGCTCCTGCGACAGTGTGCAGCCCCACGGGCCCGCGTCCGCATCAAACGGGAAGACTCCATGTCTTCCATCAAAGGTCGGCACGACCCAATACCTGTCCGCGTTTCGTATGTAATTCCTATCCAGCGTGGCTTGCTGAGTCCCTTCTTTGCAAATGAAGCACTCGATGCTGATGCCACTCCCAAAGATTCCTCCCCGATCGGTTTCAGGGGCCTCACCGGTTGCAGGGTTTGCTCCCGCGGCAGCAGTCCGGCGACAGCTCCACCAGCCTCCCGTCACTGCTTCCGCGAAGTCGTCTCGAGTCTTGACCCACTTTCAAGCCTGACGCTCTGCCATCGGTAACTCCCTCTATATGCCATCCAGCGGACATTGACGACCGGACTATCTATCGCTTTGAGACCGATGGCGCCTGGACTCTGAAAAGTTTCACCCATTTCAAATATGTAACAGGAAACCATACCGGTACCTCCTCCCACTCAACCCTCAACCCTCAACCCCTCAACGTCCTCGCGCAGCCGGTCTAACCCCGTCGCGCCCAGACTCCCATACAATCGACCACACAACCATCCAGAACCCCTGCACTCGCACGTCGCTCGTACGGCCTCGCTACAACCCGTGTACACGCCGCACCGGTGACGCGGAACTGGGCAAGGAGCCCCGGAATTGGCGTCGGACGACGCCGAGGACTGAACCCGGTTCAGGATGCCGGGGTGTCGGAGGTGGTCTGGAGCGGGGGCGCGGCGTGCCAGGCGCGTGACTGTGCACATCTGGTCGAGCGTACGGTCAGACGGTGTCATCCACCAATGGGAGCGAGAAAGAGGGAGAGCGACGTCGTTGCAGTAAAGACATGTTGAATGGTTTCGTGTCGGGCTTGATCCCCGACGTGCGCGCCAAATGCCGGCCCGGGGGAGTGTCGGGTGTCCGGGTGTGGGTAGTAGGCATCGCCAGTGGCCCGTCGCGTTCTGCAGTTAGTGAGCGTGACGGTGCGATGGCCGTCGGAATGCATGGCGGAGAATGATCTTTGGCAGTGCAGGCCGCCCTCGGGGCTTTCGGCCTTGACGTCTTCGCAATTCGAGGAGCGGTTGGTTGGAAAGGAGACCCAAGGCGAGGCGACGTAGCACCTGAGTGTACCCACACAGAGCAAGGCGCATCGTGATAACATTTGCGTACTAACACCGAATATCTCTGAGATAAACTTTGATTGTGCTCGAGATTCCCTCTAATGGACCTGAAACACAACGTGGCATCGTCCCGGTGGTTGCCTTAGCTTCCCGTCATTGAACCATACAAGGGCCGTCGGGGTTAGAATGAAAGCTCTGACTTGGGGATTGTGCGTCACGTTCGTGGTATCGATCACGTCGCCCTGAAGTAACAATGCCTTGCGTCTGCCATCCGACCAACTTATTTACGGATGATAACGAGCTGAGGTGCCCCGACACACTGGTATAAAGGAGCTGCTGAATGACTTTTTGACTTCGTTCTTCTTTCACTACTTGTCGCAGTCTCCCAAGTTTCTCATACTGTCAGCTACGACGCAATGTCCGAGGGGATTCTCAATCGACTCCGCATCCGCAACCTGAGAGCCATCGACGCAGATGGGGTTGGTACGTTTGTATGATGTTGAGTCGACTCGGAGCCCAGCTCACCATTTCTAGCCCAAGATCCAGCTTCGGACATAATGGTTTTGTATGTGTACTTCCCAATGTATGAAATAGTCCCCGGATCTGATCCAAAGCCGCAGAGTCATGGGCATGTCTGGCTCTGGTGCGTTCACCTTAAGCATATTGCACATGCTAAGTTCTTCCTTTTTCTGTGTCAGGAAAATCATCGGTGTGCATTCGAGAACTTTACCGCACGCAAATTTTCACAGCAGAATGCAGTTCATCCAGCTTCTTACTGGCGACAGGAGCATTATGATCCACCATGGACTAGGTTCCACAAGCGATGTCCAGATGGCTCGTTATTTGGATACAGCCCACAATTGCTACGTGACACTGGTCGACACGCCTAGTTTCGACAATCCTCTCTCTGTCCCCGACGGGGAGATTCTTCGGAGAATCTCGGACTTTTTGAAGCCCGAGACGGGGTGTGTTCGAATTTCCCCTCGCATCACGATGTTGCGACAATTTGGATCGATAGAGAACCACGGAAGCTCAATGGGCTCATCTACATGTACAACATCTCAATCCCCCGGTTCCCCGACGTTCAGAAGAAGAATCTCATGGTGTTCAGGGCTCTCTGTGGTGACGATAACCTAAAAAACGTTCACATTGTCACTACAAACTGGGACCGCGTGACCAAAGCGGAGGGAAAGCAGCGCATGGAGGAGCTGGAGGCAAAGCAATTCAAATATCTCGTCGACGCCGGTGCTAGCATGCATCGCCATAGTTTCAGGGACAAGAGGTCGGCTCACAACATTATTTCAGGGTTTTTTTCGTGCGAGCCTGTCACGACGCAGATCCAGAAAGAACTGGCAGATGCGAATAAGAAGCTGGGAGATACCTCTGCTGGGATTGTCCTTGTTGAAGCGACACGAGAGATGCAGAAGCACGAGTATGAGAGGTTGAAATTGGAGAGTGTGTTAGTTGAAGCGAGGGCAGACCTTGCTCGACGGGACGAGTTGGCTGCGGAGCTCGAGGAACATGAGAAGCGAATGAAGATTGCTGATGACGATAGGCGGAGGCTGTTGGCGACCCTCGACGAACTTCGGAAAGAACAGAAGCACTACGGGGAGAAGATGGAATTGCAGAAACAGCTAGATGCAGCGAAGGCAGATCTTGCACGATAAGGCGGGTTAGCTGCGGAACTGGAGGAACTCAGGCAGCAGATGAAGGCTTTCGAGGAGGATAGGGAGCGTTTTCATGCCGCTAAGGAGGAGGAGCTCGCTACTGAGCATAAGAAGGTTGAGAGGCTCCAGCATGACCTGGCTTCTGCCTCCTCTCGAACCGGAGAACTCCAAATTCGCTGCGAAAAGTATGCAGCAGAAATCGACGCGTACAGGCAGAACCATAGTGCACAGTTAACGGAACTCACTTCCCAAGTCGAGCAGTGGAAGATTTCGCATGCCACCAAAGAAGAGGAGCTCGCTGCCGTGCACAAGAACCACGCTGCGCAGTTGACAGAACTCACTTTCCAAGTCGAGCAGTGGAAAGTTTCGCATGCCACCAAAGAGGAAGAGCTTGCTGCCGCGCATGGGAAAACTGACCAGCTTCAACAAAACCTGGATACAACCTCGTCTCAGATCGCGGAGCTGCAGAACCGCTGCGAGACGCAATTGGCCGAGCTTAAGGCTGTCCGAGAGCAACTCCCCGCGATGCCACCTGGCGGAGGTGAAAATCGGACGATCGCCATTCTCAATGCCCATCTCGAACAATGGAAACGTGGCGACGTTGCAAAGGCACAGGACATTGAAGAGATTCAGCGCAAGCTATTTGCCTTGATCGGCTCCACGTTCGCAGAGTCGAGCAGAATCCCTGAAGAGACTTCCCAAACAGCCGAACTCCAGGGCGTCATTCATTATGGTGTAGAGTGTGCGCTTCCTGTCAACGAGGACAATGAGGAACACGTTCGTAGGAGGCATCAATGGGAAATGGATCCTAAGGGCAAGTATTATGTTCCGGGATACTTCGACTCGAAACTCCGCATGGTAAGCATATACCGCACGGCCTGCGAGATTTATAACAAGTAACACGACCACATCAAAAGGACGCCAGTACGCAGGAGAAGGAATTTCGTGACCCGTTCTCGCTCGTCAGCAGCACTCCGGAGGAGTT
>JBBPLT010000122.1:0-64193 GCA_038089955.1 Strobilomyces dryophilus
TCATGATGCGGAAGGCGTTGGATGCTCTTCACATAGGTATGAAAGTGGTCAGCAAACCAGGAGGACGAGACACCATCCATGCGTTGCAAGCATCAATCCTTGTCTTGATGCTACCTCCTCCCGCTTCTCGTCCACTTTCGGCGAGTTGGATTTCAGTGATTCCTTCGGTATGGATCCTGTATTTTATGGTGAAACGAGCTAGTCTGATGCAACGAAGGCCGATGAGATATCCAGCGACCCAAGTCTGTGCTATATGTCTTTGACACAAGAAATCTATGCGCTTGCTGCCGCCTCTGCTGGCAATGCGCCCAACCAAATCTTCACGTCCTTGTTGCAAGCATTGTTCCTGAACCTTAGAGATGGCTCGTTAGCTTTCCTTCTGGGGATTCTTCTCTCGACCTCGACCTCATTGGAGAGGGTCAGGACGCACGCCCTTTTGCACGTTCTCGCATTCTTACGCGGCCACTCTGGTTCGAGCGCGATTGATTTTCAGACGGTACTTCCGTCGTTGATCGTCGTGTTGTTGGATCCACGAACCGACAAACGGGACCGTGCTTTGGTCTTTGAGAGTATTTCGCTTCTTGGTGGCACCTCCGAGAAAAAGCACGTATATGCATTGGATACGATATATGGATCAGCTTCCTGTGCGTATCAAACAGAGGTTGTCTACACGGGCTGACATGTTCGCGATAGTGCAGTTGCAGTGTGTGGATACCAATGATCTTCTTACTTACGTGAAGGCACTCCTCAATGACAGGCAGCAATTGATTGAAGATGCGAACTACATCCAGACGTTCCATCAGATGCAACTTGGAGGTTCGCACTCGAAGTACGAGATGTCGATTCACGCTTGCAATCCATCGCTAATAGTCACCTGCAGATATAAGCGCCGAGTCCTATGCTTCTTACTGTCGCATGTCATCAGTCATCCTTTCCCATCTGCTCAGATAGCACTCCTCCGCTCCCTCCAGTGTGTTTCGGATGCCACCAAATCTCGTATGTTGCTTCCGGTTATGAAAAAGCTAACGGAAGATTCCGCTTCCGTCGAACAGATGCTCGGAGCGTCGTTCGAGACGTACGTATCGCTCGTCGTCGCTGGCTTCCTAACCGTTACGTCGGTGACACTGGGGAGTCGAAAAGACGACGAAGCCTGGTCCGTGTTCTTGTCCGGACTCCGGTGCTTCTTCCGCTCCAGTCTGTTCGAATTACCCCTTTCGGCTGCTTATGCTGACTAGGATGTACAGATTCGAATGCATCCGCGCGGGGGCTCTACGCGGATGCCCTCGAGCAAAGACTGTTCTCAGATATCAATATCGAGCGTCGCTCGGAGATTTGCACGATCTTGTTGCAAGTGAGCGGTGAAGGAGGAGAGGCAGTGAGTGAACGCGCATAGAGCATTCAGCATGATCGCTCATATGCATTTCTTTCATTCAGTACCTGGCATCCCGGACGCTCCTTGGGAAGCTTCTCGGAGACGTCACGGTGATCAACTACCTCCTTTCCCAGTTCCGACTCGACCACGTTGAGAGCGAAGGGCCCATGAGCAAGCGCGCCAAGTTGGATACGTATGTGATTGTCTTGGTCTATCTAGCGTACGGCGAGTGACGACACCTCTAGAGAACCACCTGCACCTGAGGTCAACAAACTCCAGCCGTTGACTGCGTTGGTCGAAGTGCTCGGAACGGCGGACATTCCAGGATCCTTGAATTTGGTGTCCAACCTTTTGGACACCCTCAACAAAATCATTCGCTCTGACCTTTGGGGCGTATCGGACACGAACTACGTCTGCCAGATGCTGATGGCTGCGATAGACAAGAGCGCAAGTAAAGTCACGGTCAGTTTCTCTTCTTTATGATATCTATCTTCGCCCAACAAGACTCTAGGAGCCTTCTGCGAGGCCTATACGCCTGGACATCCTAGTCGAACTAATTAGAGGTCAGTAAACCTCCTTGCTCATCCACCACGTGCTGAAAGCGTTCGGCAGTTACTGACAATCCTCAAACATCCAACGAGGCTCTGCTCTTGATGGCCAACCTGGCGCGGCTCCATCCTGATTCCGTGCTCCATAACATCATGCCCATTTTCACATTCATGGGGTCCAATGTCTTCCATAGAGATGATTCATACAGCTTCAAAGTCATCCAGAACGTGAGTCGACATCGTTCTGTTCATCGAAGACCAATTGAATGATCTCGTGCAGACCATCGATAACATAGTACCAGTGATGGTATCGTCCCTGAAAACGAAGCACGTGGACGGCTTCGACATGCACGTAGGGGCCAGGGATTTCCTACACATCTTTACGGACGCGTCCAACCACATTCCTCGCCACCGGCGACAAAAGTGCGTCCTCTCTCGAAGGTGCGACCTATTCGCTTATCCACCCTACCAGCTTTTTTGTTCACCTCACGGAGGTGCTCGGAGCGCAAGCATTCTTGACGCCCGTTTGCATGCTCCTGGTTGACAAGGTCACCAATCGCGCCAGCAGACAAACTCCGGCAGAAGCGCAGAATACGCTCACTCTCCCCACGTCGCTACTACGGCATTTTGATCGCCCGCTGCAATTATCTGTACGTCTGTCCGGTCGATGACCGTCTTGAGTGACTCACGAAGTGTGCAGGTACTTAGAGAAGTATTGGAGGAGTGCTTACGACTCAGATCTCAGCTTCTGGCCCCAGAAAATGCAGGTTCAGCCTTCCTGGATTATCCCCGGTGAGCATCACTGCCTTTTTCGCCGCACTTTGTTGAGATCAGGTCGCAGGGACGGGGAACATACTTCGTCTGATACTGCTACTATGCTCAAGCGCCGCATACAAGCAATCGTTCTCTTTGTGAGCACGGCTTTGACTCCGTCTCAACCGGATGCGTCCAGCAGCGAAAATAACGGAGGCGTCACCGACATTGTCACCCATCTCTTGGATCTCGCTTCACCCCCACCTGGCAACGTTCTGGAGAGTGACGTGACCACGATTGTTCCCGTGGCACAGACTGCCATCGAACGTGTCATGAGCGTCATTTCCGCCAAAGAGTTCTTAGCTGCAAGCCGCGTGATGTTGGCGTCCGAGAATACAAGAGTATGTCGTCGTTTCTTTGCCCTGTCGTTGAACGGAGGGTGCGAGCTGAGTTATCATGTTAGATCAAATCTGGCGCACTTGGCGTCCTTTCCGCTCGAATTGCGCTCGTCGCTGACAAAGTGCGCGAGGAGTGCCGAGCGACGATCGTCGAACTCATCGGCCTCGTCCGGGACATCATCGAACATCAATCCGTAGGCTCGCTGGTCGAGTCTGCCCTCGCAGCGCTGAAGGCGTTGGGATCGACGTGCCGAGAGGGAGAAGAGGCGACGCTCCTGTCGACTTTGCCGCACGTCCTCAAGGTGGTGCGATCTGGGACATCTGTAGCTGCGGGGGTGTCCGTTTTGCCGTGCTATATGTGAGTCCATTTCGTTCTCTGCCACGACGTGGGTCTGACGTGGTCCGATAAGTCCTGCCCTCGGCCCGCGGATCATCCCTCACTTCAAGGACATTGCGCAGGAATGTACATCGATTCTGCGCGAAGGTCCCAAGGACGAGAAGACGCGTACGTCCCGTAACATGCTCCTCGTCATACTACTGAATAAATCTTCAGAGCTCGCTAATGTCGGTGAAGCTGCCCTCGAAACCCTTCACAGCTTATTGTCTACTCTACCCGCCTTTTATGGGGCGAAAGAGCTAACTGACATCGCTAAGCTCTATGTCCATTACAGTGCTGTGTCGACCACACAAAAAAATCCCCTCGCCGGACTGACCAAGGCTATCTCGAAACGAGTGTCGGCCGAGGTACTACTCCCGGTTATGCACAAGCTTTGGTCCGACGTAGACAAGGCGCAGACAAAGGTACGCGGCGTCGTCGACGTTGGATGTGAAATGGCGACGAGCTATGCCCCCAGGAGAACGCGAACGGCATGATCGGCTACTTTACGCTGCTCAAGAGGGTGCTGCACACCGCGCCCCGGGCGGAAGTTCTGGATAACTTGCGAGCCTTGTTCAAGGTTTTCATGGAGGCATTCGACGTCAAGGTGGCATTCGGATTTGTGGAGGTTCGATGACGTTGGTCGTGGGAGAGCGGTTTTGCTGACCTGTTGATGTTTGCCAGGGCGAGCCGCACATGATATCGGCGTTCGTGGAACTCGTCGTGAAGCTGAACGAAAATGCGTTTAGACCTCTTTTCCGACGTATGCACGACTGGGCGTTTGTGGACGAAAAGGGTGCGTACCTTTAGTGGTCGAGGACGGCTCGAGCATGACGTGTTCATCCCGAACCTCACAGCAACGGACAATAGGCGGGTTACTTTCTGTCACGTCTATGCTGCGCTGCTTGATTACTTCAAGGTGTGCTGCACCGTTTTGTGTTGGTCGTTTGACTGATCACCTGCAGGGACTGATGAATCCGTACATCTCCACGCTGCTACGTCCTCTCACAGAGGTACTCCAGTCCTTTAGCTCTGCGTCGAAAACCGTCACGACGGACCTTGCATTGTGGACGGGCGTTATAACGATGTTGACAAAGTCCCTTGAAGCTGACGACGGGGGTACGTTTCGTTGTCGATCAACCGCATTATGATCCAAACCCTCCCCCTTAGCGTTCTGGCGCGAAGACAAGTTGTCTACGCTTCTTCCGCACGTACTATCCCAAGTACCTGTCGCCGTGCACCTACCTGTCCCGTCCCTAGTCTCGGAGACAACCCCAAAGCCCCCGCGAGAGCTCTTGGTGACCTGTCTCCTTTCCCTCATCTCACTTCTGCCCAACTCATCCTCGGACCTCCTCAAACGCCTCAACCTCGACCTTCTTATGCACACGCGTTCCGAGGACGCCCGCGTCCGTATCCTAGCGTTGGGGTGCGCGACAGAAATGTGGAAAGCGGAGGGGGGCAAACTCGTCGGTGCGCCCTCACTTGCTTTCTACGGGGCCGTTCGAAATGTTCATTGGTCGTCTACATTTCTAGGTTTCGTTGGCGAGACGGCAACGTTCATCGCCGAATGTGCTGAGGACGACAATGACAACGTCGTCCGGGAAGCGCATCAACTCAAGAGCGCAGTCGAGAGCGTGGCGGGGAGCATTAGCGGTTTGTAGTGCAGCAACGGAGGAGCACGAATCCGACGTGCGTTGCTTCGTACATACTTGCGCCAGCTCCATACACTCTGAGACATCGTTTACTTGTCCTTATACTCTGGCGATAAAATCATCCTAACGTGTACTCGAGACCTTTGGGGTCCAGAGGTGGAGTCATGCTATATCTGTGCGCGAAACAGCCCAAACGTCCGGCTTTTGGAAGACTTATCAAGATGCCGACGTTCGCGAAAGCGTGCGGGAAGACTGAAGATATCCTGTCAACTCTGGTCATGTCCGTCTGAGTCACGTCCGGTCGTCAACGAGTCCTTGTGGGATGTGGGATACCAACTCGTTGCAACAGTAGCCTAAGTTCACGAAGCCGAATCAACTAATAATAGTCCTCCGGAGAACCCAACTCCCGAGTCCCGTGACAACCTTTCGCCAATAGCTTCCGAGGTGAGACGTGCTGCCAGTGAGCGGTTCCCGTAATTTGCATAGTAAGGTCCCAGCGTCACCACGTAAATTTTTGTGGCGTTCGTTTGCTCTTCAACTTGGAGCATCAGCCAGAGAAACTCCGTACTTGTCGCTGTTCTATTCGCTTCACTTGCCGACTCCTCGGCTTTGAGCCTCAAGGCTAATTCAAGATGAATGTGAGTGTTCTTTGAAACAGTGGAGCATACTATCTTTACGGCTCGTAACAGATTCTCTTGGGTTGAGGTCATTTACGTGTACGAGTCATAGCACCCGTGCGGTTGAACTTGTCCACCACATTCATGTCCGTTGCTCATCCAGACGATCCAGAGTCCACCAACGCCCCGCTCACGGTGGCGACGCACCCAACTATTGTCGAGGGATTACAGCGTCCTACAGCAATTCACGGCCCTCCACAACTAACTGATCAGACGAACCTACTTCCGTTTAAAAATGTCGTTGTTGTCTTTGCTGCCCTTGCTCTCTGTACCGTTGTCTCTAAAGCCGATGCTGCAATTACTGCTACAGCACTCCCCACCATCTCTGCCTCATTCAATGCCGGGTCCGTCGCTTCATGGGTCCCGAGCGCCTACATGCTCACTTCGACGAGCTTCCAGCCACTGCATGGTCGATTCAGCGACATCTTCGGTCGGAAGTCGGCGATTTGTCTGGCGATGTCTGTTTTCTTGATAGGTTGCTTGATTTCTGGGTTCTCGAGGAATTTCATCGAATTGGTAGTGTGGAGAGGCATTGCGGGCGCAGGTGGTGGTGGCATCCAAAGTTTAGCCCAGATCATAATATCGGATGTCGTGAGTCTCCGTGAAAGGTGCGTTGATTCCTTGTAGTCTGTCGTTTGTCTGCCAGGTCGACAATTTAGGGCTAAAATCTGTTCAGGGGAAAGTATCAAGGAATCATCAGCATCGTCAGTGTGATAGGATATACTCTTGGTCCTCTCATTGGCGGTGCCTTGTCCGAGAAGGTATCCTGGAGGGTTAGTCATCATTCATCGTGCGCTTCAAATGCTCACCCTCACTGCTGCAGTGGTGCTATTGGGTGAACATCCCCGTCTTATTGATCGCCATTTGCATTGTTATTTTCGTACTTCCTTTGAAACCTGTCGAGGGAGACGTAAAAAGGCAGGTGAAAGCGGCGTAAAGTCATTCAGGTGTCTGAATCTCCACGTTTCTCGGCAGTAAATTCATGGCTGTCGACTATCTCGGTGCTGGACTGAGCTTGTGTGGGTCTGCACTAGTTATACTTCCACTCATATGGGTAAGTTAGTAATAGTAAACATGATTGGCTTTATATGGTCTAATCGACGCTGAACGCAAGGGCGGTGTGACATATCCTTGGAATTCACCACTTGTCCTCGCTTTATTGTGCTCTGGTGGTCTCATCTTTGTTTTGTTTTGTTTTTGGGAATGGAAGGGCGCGAGTTTGCCTATCATACCTAGTATGTCCGCTGACTTTGTCTGGTTTTCTCTCTGACCTCTGTCCACAGTGTACATATTCAAACACATCACAGTGAACGGAGTGTACATCGCCATGTTTGTCAGGTATACTCGTGCTACACCTCTCGATGACGCACAGTCTCTCGCTCATTCTCTGATTATTATCTTCTATAGCGGCTTCATATTTTCCTCATCTATGTACTACCTTCCACAACTCTTCCAGGTCCCACTACAATTATCCTCTATACATTCTGGGGTGTTGCTATCACCATTGCTGATCAGCCAGCCAGCTGCCAGTTGGCTTGCGGTAAGCTGCTGATTGTATTATCTTTGCCACCGTCAATTAATCACTGTCACCCCAGGGACTGATTATCAACAGGACGGGAAGATATCGAGTGCGTTGAAGTCCTGTCTAAACACTGATATCGGCTCGTGTAATCATTTGATTAGACGATTGTCTATGTTGGATTCAGCGTCTGGGCACTCGGTTGTGCTTGTATTTCCACAGTCAACCAATCGACCCCGAAAGGACTCCTAATATTTTACATGATGTTGGCAGGTCTCGGTGGCGGTCAGGTAGGGTTTGCCTACTAGGTACTTTTTCTCTGTCAAGGTTATGAAATGTATTTGTTCCAAGACGCTACAAACAACTACAGTGGCTGCCCAAGCAAGTGTTGCGAGGAAAGATGTGTCCGTCGTGACTGCCGTCAGAAATGTGCGTCTCATTCCTCAGCGTCTCGTTGAAGCCATCTCACGTCGTCCTGCCAGTACGTCCGACAGATGGGAGGCGCGCTGTCTCTGGCCGTCGGATCAACGCTCATGTACGTCTTGCGTGTTCCGGAGAATGAAGCTAACGCCATTACGGCACATCACCAGCAACAATTCTCTCCAAAGCGCGCTCGTTTCTCTCAACATCTCTCCGTCTGCGATTAAGACGATCATCGATAAACCTGCCCTGCTCGGCTCGCACACGTCCCCGTCTGAGCTCGCATCGCTGGGGCTCGATCCCGAACAAGCGGCGTACGCGCTCGCGCACGGGTACATGCGGGGCTTCAGATGGGTGTTCGTGCTCAACGCGTGCCTGGCAGGCCTCGCGACACTCACGAGCATAATGATGATTAAGCACGAGGAACTCGTCAGAGGAGACGAGGAGAGCCTGCGGAAGGAGGCAAAGCAACTTTGGGAGAGTCACAAGACAAGGGAGAAACGCTCAGGTACAGACGAAGGTCAGCGGGACGAAGCTAACATGAGCGAAAAGGATGTGTAGAGCCGGCCTGTTTGCCCCGGGAAGATATTTACATCTTCCTAGATTACTCCCATTTTATCCCTTCGTCTAGATGTGATGAAGACGTCGCGGAACCCTGCCGGGGTGCGCTGTAGGCACCTCCACAGAATACACCATTCTATGCACAGCGTTTATTCTACTTTACACTCCATATATCTTCTGAAGGTCTGTCAACTTGAACGAGTAAAACAGTGTAGAAATGAGCGAAGTATATATGTACTGCTGGTTACGCTCAATCGTCACCTGGCATCATACAACCGAGCCCTCAGGCAGCTGAGTCTGAAGCTCAGTTTCCAGCTGCCTAATACGCGCCGGGCTAACTTCTGTGGACGGTCGACTCGTGACCCGGCTGTTTCGCCTTCGCAGGTCGAACGGCAGACCCGGAAACAGCCAGCGTACAGGCTCCATCTTGGACCCCACCTCAGGCTACGAATCTGGGCAGCATTGGATGGTCGTTTAAGGCCTCTAGTCGATATCTGCAGCTGCGAAAGCACAAAATGTGTTGTTTCCTCGTGAAAACTACATGATCTTTTGACACTAGGCATCTCGTCAAACTCTCGGCGACCGCAAGTCCCAGCACCCTCGTTTTGCAGCGCCTTAAGTTCATGCTGGTGGCAAGATGCAAACCTATTGGCATACTTCTTGGCACGTGCGTCACGGTCTTCGTAGAGTTCAGTCGTTCCTTGTAGTACCCGTACGTCGCCCTCCTAACAGAGCTCGGTCCATTGCTCGTGTCCGCTCGTCCAGCGTTCCTGCCATTGGCCTTTCACAACCCGCGCTCGGAATTATCCATCGCACAAGGCCGATGCCCAATCATCTGAACTCCTCAGAAGTGCCAGAAATATCACCCAGCCCACGTTAGAATATAAGCCACGTCTCTGAAAATTATTATTCCACGTCACAAATGACTTAGTGACACATAGTACGGTATGACATACACCATGGATGCATCTCAGACCGCATCAACTTTTGATCTGAATAGACAGTGGAAGTCATACCATGATGTAAATGCAGCCATTAATCCGTCATCATTAACTCGCTGTTGATTCGGTAATCATACCATTTCGGCGGAGAATGAATCAGTGACATACCAATGCTCCGTAATAACTCACGCTGAGACATCGTTGAACGTTGGTTGGTACGCAGCCAGTCATATTATAAAATATAAATACATCCTTAGAGAACCTGAACCTGACCTCCTGGATGTAAGTCGTCGGAGCGTGGAGATAGGACAGGTACTCATCCAGGAGAAGCACGTCCGTGTCATGCGTAGCAGAAGCTTGCGACACCACACTCGTTCTCAAAGCTGACACTGCCTGACCATTTCAGTGCACGAATCACTGGCTGTGATTGGCTACGGGACACAATGCTTACTGCTAGTGCCACTGCGCCCATGGTTCGCAATGCCATCATCCATCATGATTTTGCACTGGTCATAAGAAGGCGACACTACTCACTGGGATTTCCAGATGAGTTTCAAAGTCCCGCCTGTCGCGTCAACCCCGGACCTGGCAGCCCAGCAGTCGTTGCTTGCTCTGTTCTTGCTCAGACGTGCCTATCAGCAATTTTCAAACCCTGTGCATATAGGCTGAGGAGGTCTGACCTTCCACTGTAAATCATGTGGACAGGCCTATAAGACTTCACAGGGAATCAATGGACCAAAATAAGTCCTCACATGGACTTCCCCTGACATTGAATGTGAGTGTTCAAACACTGCAGGCTGCTCGAACTATTTTTGTTGCTCTTCATTCTTTTTGGTCGGCCACAGCTTGCACTTAGGGGCCATCAGGAATTTTACAAGTGTCTAATCTGGCTTATTGTGTGCACAGGACTCGCTAAGACACTTAGACAAATAAGCCAGTTAGACGATGACTCTCCTCAGTTGATGGTCATTCTCGCGAGGCTATTCATGCATGAAAGTTGGTCGTTCTTTCTCTCTGCTCCCCCCGCTATTCATCTATGCCTTTACACCCTGTTTATGACACATACTATGTGCTCTGTCACTCTCTGAGCTGCCCTTACACCTACATACACCTAGACACATTTCATGTTGAAAAGTCGTGTGCTGTAGAAAGGCTAGTGTTATTCACGATAGCGGACAAGGTACGGTACGACGCGAAGCTACAATATAATCTAGGTACTGTATAGTTGTTAGGTAAGCGAATGATTCACTCCAATATTTACTACCTTTTCGATGGCGTACATTGGTATAGAGCATAGGAATAAGATGTATTTTTGTTGGATAAGTATGAGTACACTGGTTGGGTGACCCACAGCATCAATAGCACAGAACATAATGAGGACGTGACGTCGTCTAACCGGCTTATTTGGCTTAGCGTGCTAGCGAGTCTCCTGGGCAAACACAATAAGCCAAACAAGACGCATTTAGACGCATTTAGACGGCATTTAGACATGTGTAAAATTCCTGATAGGCTACGTGCTGTTGACTATGGGGTATATCAATGGGGTTCAGCCAAACCCATGTCCACTACCGCTTCCATGTCTGCCAGTACTCATTCAGAAGGCCCGGGTTCCACCACGGTTGTGCTCGTAGCAAAGACTCACCCAGCTTCTGCTGTCGACGAACCGAGTAATTCCACGACAAACCATGACCGGCTAAAGCTCGCTGATCAGACGAATTTACTTCCGTTTAAAAACGTAGTCGCTGTCTTCGCTGGCCTTTCCCTCTGTATCGTCGTCTCTACCATGGATGCCGCGATCACGGCTACAGCACTGCCAACTATCTCCGCCTACTTCAATGCTGGTTCGGTTGCTTCGTGGGTTCCGAGCGCTTACATGCTCACTTCGACGAGTTTCCAACCGTTGTATGGTCGTTTCAGCGACATCTTCGGTCGCAAGGCAGCACTCTGTGCGGCAATGTCGATGTTCATGGTCGGAAACTTGATTGCTGGGTTCTCGAAGAATATTATCGAGTTGATCGTTTGGAGAGGCGTCGCTGGCGTCGGAGGTGGTGGTATTATGAGTTTAGCACAGATCATTGTGTCAGACGTCGTGAGTCTTCGTGAAAGGTATGCGGACCTCTTGTTGTCTCCATGGATCAGTTTGCTAAAACGGATGTCAGAGGGAAGTATCACGGGATCATTGGAGGTGTCATCGCATTAGGGTATGCTTTTGGTCCGTCGATTGGGGGCGTCTTGTCCGAGAAGGTGACCTGGCGAGTTCGTTTCTAGCTGTCTTGTGTGTTTGCAATCAGCTCACCTTTATTCTTGGATTTAAATGCAGTGGTGTTTTTGGGTAAATCTCCCCGTCTCATTAACTGCAATTTGCCTTGTTATTTTCGTGCTCCCTTTGAAGCCCGTCGAAGGAGATATAAAGAGGCATGTGATGATGTTGTTAGGTTACTCAGACACTGTCTCATGTTCCATCCTCCGTACAGGAAACTCTTAGCCATCGATTATCTTGGCTGCGGACTGAGCCTTGCTGGGTCTGCGCTGCTTATACTTCCGCTTATATGGGTAAGTAGGAGGAAACAAAGGCTTTTGTGTGACGGATGGTTGACGACAAAAAGGGAGGGGTGACATTCCCATGGAATTCTCCCGTCGTCCTTGCTCCACTGTGCTCCGGTGTCCTGGTCATGGTTTTATTTTGTTTTTGGGAATGGAAAGGCGCGAAGTTGCCTATTATCCCCAGTATGTCTCCCGATCTTGTTCGGTTATTTTCGCTTTGGTTAATGCACTGCTCCGTCCGAAGTGTACATATTCAAACATGTCACTGTCAGCGGTGTATATATCGCCATGTTTATCAAGTAGGTTTCCACTCTACCTCTTGACGGCTATGTACCAGTAATTCACCCTCTTCTCGGCATCCCTTGCTGCAGCGGCTTTGTATTCTTCTCATCAATCTACTACATTCCACAGTTTTTTGTGGTCACACTAGGATCTTCCCCCATACAGTCCGGAGTGCTGCTATCGCCGCTACTAGTTAGCCATCCTGCTGCCAGCTGCCTCGCAGTATGCTTCTGCTTCGTGTCATACCTCTTCAATACTGATACTCTGCCACAGGGAATAATTGTCAGTAGGACAGGGAGGTATCGAGTTCGTAAACCCTTCCCCAAATTGGTGCAGGTTCATGTATGATAAATATTTTGCAGACGATCGTCTACGTCGGATTTGCCGTGTGGGCAGCCGGGTGTTGCTGCGTTTCAACAATCAAGATATCGACGCCGAAAGCGCTCCTTATATTTTATATGCTCTTGACGGGTACTGGTGCCGGCCAGGTAAACCCCATCCGCTGGCTGAATGTTCTACCGTCCATTGGGCTCATCGCACGTCCCTATCTTAAGACACTACAGACGACCCTGGTGGCTGCACAAGCAAGCGTCCCGAGGAAAGACATGTCTGTCGTGACCGTCGGAAGGGCCGTACGTTACATCCTCCGCTTCTCGTCGAGGCCACGCTTCATGGTTCCTGTGCCAGTTCGCCCGACAGATCGGGGGCACGCTGTCTCTGGCCGTTGGATCGACGCTCATGTACGTCCCGCGCGTTCCGAAGAGTCGAGCTGACGCGACCGTGGCACTAGAAACAATTCCCTCCGTAAAGCCCTCGTCTCGCTCGGCCTGTCTCCATCGGCGATCAAGACGATCGTCGACAACCCGGCCCTCCTCGGCTCGCGCACGCCACAGCTAGCGTCGCTGGGACTCGACCCAGAACGAGCGGCGCACGCGCTCACGCAGGGGTACATGCGGGGATTCAGATGGGTGTTCGTGCTCAACGCCTCCCTCGCTGGCGTGGCGACGCTCGTAAGCATCCTGATGATCAAGCACAAGGAACTGGTCCGAGGAGACGAAGATAAGCTCCGAGTGGAAGCAAAGCGACTTTTGGAAAGCCGACAGAGAAAGGAGAAGCACTCTGATCCGAGCGAAGGTGAGCAGAAGGGTTACAAGGGTGCGGATGTAGAGATCGGGGGATAGCGTCACCTGGTTGATTTCGTCATGCTAGTGGACATGAGACGTTGGTGAACTTGGATTTTTTTGGGTCATCGGCTTGTTGGATTGCGTCGATCGCCGATGTCTAAACGGGAGGTCCGAACAGAATCAGAAAGCTGGCCGACCCGCGTCTAAGCTGAGCACAGAACGACATGATTGCAGGAAGTCTGACCTCTATTTCTGCCTAGTATAATGATCTCAATCACAGATTATTGCATTTGCCACCTCTAAGGGTACCTTCACTGGTAATTGAGTGCCAAGTAATCAAAGTGATTGTACTTCAGCGAGACAGCAAACAGCCTACACCTATCAATTCTGGTCTACTTTTATTTATTTGAACTAAGAAGTACATCAGTATGTGGAAGTGAAGCGAGAGAAGAAATTGTGACTCACATTCTTGCCATCCTTCCAGGCCTTGCCATCAATCTCCAAATCCCAAGCAAGAGCACTCTCGAAGAATTTCTTCTCGTCTTCGTTGTCGAGATCCAACTTCTTGTAATCATAACTCTCCCAATCTGGCGCACAGTCAACGACAGCTTTGACATCTTGACCCCGAAGGATTAATGCGCCAGATATGATAGATGCATTGGCCTCTCCAAGGACGCCCATTGAACCGAAAAGGTATTTGCGTGATGCCTCAAGACGGTTGAAGAAGCCTCCAATTTGGTTGGCGGACATGAATGTGAGAGTAAGCTCTTCGTTGTACTTGAAGTCGACTCGCCAAACCGAAAAACCCTCCTTGTCAAAGCTGTCCGCGAAATGACATGATTCAACGAGACCAGAGATTAAAAAATCATAATTGGGCGCACTTGGAGTAGAACCACTCGAGGGCACCGTCAGGTCCACGGGTGTCCTTGTTGGAGTAAGCGCGTTTCCAATCCTCGAGGTTAAAGGAAGATTTTGGCAGGAGATCAAGGGGGTTCTTGGCCTTGGGTTCTTCCGGAACGAGGCTCCCGCCGTCTTCTTCGTCATCGTCCTCCTTCTTTGCCTTTTCTTTCTTTTCCTTCGGAGCTGCAGGAGTGGGGGCGGGTTTCGGCTCCTTTTTTGGAGGGACATATTGGAGTGCTTTGTCGACATATTCAATCTGGCCAAAGATGATCTTCAATTTTGGTTGGTTGACGATCGTCTCAAGGTGGCGAATGACGTTGATGATTTTCGAACGAGCTTCAGCGTCAACGGTAAGTCCGACTGCACGAAAGAGGGCAGCAGCAATATGAATGTCAGCGAGAGTGATACGCTCGCCAACGACAAAGGTACGCGTCCGCAGATGTGCCTCAAGAGTGTTGAGAGCCCGAGTCTGGCGCTCGATGAAGGTGTTGTGGATCTATGAACAGGAAATGAGGATTAATATGCAGGGAAGGGAAGAACATACAGCCTTGTTGTAAACGAGGAGGCCACGGAGCAACCAGTGGATCATCGATGACGGAATGTCGACCTCATATTCAGCGAAATGAATCCACTGGTCGACTAACGCTTGATCCTCCGTAGATGTGCCAAGGAGATTGGCGTTTGGAGCGAGAGTCGCCACTGCGAGGGTGGCATTAGCTCGAAATCACAGCAGCGGAGCAGATGATGGAGTGGGTGTGGGACGGAAACCATGTCGATCGACATCACAAGTTAAGACAGGGATAAATGATAAAGGACGATTTTCGTCTTTCCGGACCCCATCGAGGGATCAGGTTTCAAGATGACAAGGACGTACAATAACGTGCGATCGCGGTACCCTCGGTGAGGTTGAAACCATTCGGACACTCCAGCGCAGGAATCTTTCCGAGGGGGAATTTTGAGAGGAACTCTGGCTTTGTGTTGTCCTCATTGTGCTTATAATCGGTGACGATATCGAGCTCGAGGCCACCGAGGGCGGCGACGCTCTTGATCTGCGTCGCGTCAGGGCGTCGTCGTGGATCCTGGATGGGACGATACGCACGATTCCGGCATTGCGCTGCGTTGGGACCGAGTAGAGCCTTCCGACTGGCGCCATTTGAGATGGAAGAGGAGATGATAGAGACCTGACTCCATTTTTTTTCGATCAGCGCGTCTTATCGATCGCGTCGAAAATAACTAATTAATTAATTATCTCATGGACACCGACACCGACTCGGACGACGACCAGACCCTCCCGCTCAACGTCCCAGACGACACCGACTCCCACAACACCCGCCCCGCCTTCGACGCCTACTTTGTCCAAGCCGCCTCCCGTGCCCGCACGTCCGCCAACGTCTTCTCTGCGCGTGTCCTTCCCCTCACCCAGCAAGAGTACCGTGACGCCATCGCCGCCTACGATGCCCGCACCGCCAGCGCTAAGCCCAGCACCCGCTGGTCCGGCAATTACGACGCCTGCATCGCGTTCCGCCGCTACGCCTATGAGCTTCACCAGGGCTTCAATCTCCTCTTCTATGGCTTCGGTTCAAAGCGTGCCGTGCTTAACGAGTTCGCGTCCAAGGAGCTCGCCCTTCGCGGCCATGTCGTCGTCGTGAACGGCTACCATCCCAACACAAATCTCAAGGACGTGCTTGCGTCCATAGAGCGCGTCCCCGACCTTGCCAATGCTTCCACTACCGGCACAGACGCGCAGGTGCGCCGCATTTGTGCCTTTTTTTCTGCCGCAGACGCGCCGCGCACACGCCAACTATACCTCGTCGTTCACAACATCGACGCCCCGCCAATGCGCGTCCAGAAAATTAGAAACGCGCTTTCCCTCTTCGCGCTATCTCCTAATATCCATCTCGTTGCATCTGTAGACAGACTCGGCGCTCCCCTCCTCTGGTCCGCCTCCGAGCTTCTTGCACGCAAGGTCTCTTCCGAAGACGCTTCATCTCCCTCCACGGGCGTCTCGCCGAAACGTGGATACGCGTTTCTCTGGCACGACTGTACTACCCTCATACCCTACGATACAGAACTCTCGTTCGCAGACCGCTCATCTATCTCTGGGGCATCATACGCTTCGACCGGTGCCCGCTCAGCACTTGCAACTGCGGCCGTTGCTGGTGCTGGTGCACCGCTCACAGAGACTGCAGTCGCCCACGTCCTGGCTGCTGTTACTTCCAAGGCTAAAAAGTTGTTTGTTCTTCTTGGAACGAAGCAGCTCTCCAGCATAGAAGCTGCATCGGATGCGGCCACGGGCTCAGAGGTTGCACCCCATACTGACATGGCGCGGTTCGGACTCACCTACGACACGCTGTTTTCTTTCGCGAGAGAAAACTTCGTTGCAACGAGCGACACAGCTCTGCGTGCACTTTTGGGCGAATTCAAGGATCACGGTCTAATACTTTCAGGTGTCGCTGCTGGGGATAATGTAGGCGGAGATGTCCTTTGGATACCACTGCGAAAGGAGAGACTGGTGAAGGTACTCAAGTCGATCGAAGCCGAAACATCATAATCTAGAGAATCTGCTCATCGTCCATGTTGCAATATCATTTTGGAACCTCGACAAACGTGTTTCGCTAGTGATCTTGAGTACCTTGCTTGCTTTGGCATCTTTTCGCTTTCCCAGTTCAAATCCCTGAACCCGAACCAGAGCCACCAGAGCTACCAAAGTGGTGGTAGTAACTTGCCACGGAGTTGGAAACAACATCGCGATAAAGTCGATCCTCGAGGAGGTCCACAAGTATAGTGAATCCTCTATTGAGGCCTATCTCCACATGCATGCGCTACCATGTGAAAAGGCGCTCTCCCTCGCGCTGCTTGCGCTCAGGGGCACTCCCACCTATCTATCGTCGTCTTATTGAAACATGGACATTTGTAGCCTTCTCTGACACGCCGACTTCACTCCTTCACGCACGCTCTACAACACGACGGTTCCCGTTCGCGGACCGCTCTTGCTGCTATCACAGTGCAAAGACGCTGTTTTGTGCTAGGGCGAGACACCCCACAACACCGGCCCTGAGATAGCAAGCCCCTGGCAACGTGGCATGATTCAACTCGGCTACGATGCACCGCTCTCGACCATTCGTTACAACGAGCGATACTGCGCCGAGGGCTCTGCAGGGTGAATTCGTGGATTGCGATTTGATTTTTCCGATGGGCTCCTTCGGAGAAACGGCTGCAGATACGCCATCTGGGTACCGTCGGGATTAGCGGGGATATCCGAGTCGACCGAAACTGCTTGGTCGTTATCTCGAATGATCCACGGAGTTATGCTACATCCGAGCATCAGAGACATCTTGAACGAAGAGACGTAGCTGCGACTGTCTTTTTTTTTCTATACTGTGTACGCCATCTCTCATCAACATTTTCATTTTTGACACCAGCCGATAGTATTCGCGTCCCGCGTTAAGGTTCTGCTTCGAAGCTTTCTTCTGGACCGGTCGACCCCTGAACTGGACATCGTAATACAAATCGCGTTGCAGTGCGATCACTGAAACATGTGCCTTGCACACGCGCATCTCACCCCACTGTTCCCAGACCCAGAGCTGTTGTGTCCTTAGTTGTCGTAAGTGCAATATTGATCCACCCCAAGAGTTCTGTTGCACAGCAAGGTCGTCATGACGTGAGGCGAGGTAAGAAATGAGTAAAAAACAATTCGTAACAGCAGGCTTTCCACTCACTTGAGTCTTGAGGTCTCGTTTTCATTGGCACGCGCGTCGCTCACAACTTTGCTCTCGGGGTCAGCGATCGTACCATTTGCCCTCAAGCCTCTGCGTAGTTCGAGACCCACTGCCATACGAGGCCCGATCTGTATTTGCAGCGGTTTCGCGGTCAGCTGCTCGGCATGATCCCGAGATGTACTTTTTTTGTCACCGGATGTCTAGCCGACTCACTACGAATTCCGTAACCTTACTGCGCTTTTGCAACCAAGCTGCCACGTTTTCGACCTGACGAAGCCGTGCGACGGAGGGATGGGCTGGTATAAAAAGGTCCCAGTCACTATCACTCCACCAATCGTGCCAATTGTATATCCATCATGACCATCATCAACTCGGACGTCAGAATTTGGTTAGGTTGGCCCCCCTCTCGCATGCCGTACGCGTTCATGATGTGATGCTCACGTTGATCATTGAACATAGTCACTGGCGCCTCGTCTGGCTTCGGCCGCGCCATGACCAAACATCTGCTCGAACTCGGTCACAATGTCGTCGCTGCGCTGCGAAAACCAGAGGCACTCTCCGACCTCGAGGCCTTCTATCCTCCCACCCAGCTCCTCGTCGTCAAAGTGGACGTCACTGACAAGGCTGACGTCAGCGCAGTCTTTGCCAAGGCCGAAGAGACCTTTGGCCGGATCGACGTCGTCTTCAACAACGCTGGTACGCGCATCTTGGGCGAAGTCGAGTCCGTGAATGAGGCCGAGGCCCGCGAGATGTTCGATGTCAACTTTTGGGGGGCTGTTCGCGTGACCACGGAGGCGGTACGGTTCTTCCGGGAGGTCAACAAACCTGCTGGTGGCAGGTTGTTACAAATGTCATCGGGGCTGGGCCTCAAAGGACCTGCCGTGTGTGGGCACTACAGTGCTTCGTGAGTACTGGGGTGCCGAGTATTGTCCATGGACAAGCTGACATTGTACCAACAGAAAATTTGGTAAGTGACCGGCGATCAATGATCCTGACGGTGTGACGGTGACGGTACCAATTCCAGCCCTAGAGGGCCTGAGCGAATCGCTCGTCGCTGAACTAGACCCCACATGGAACATCAAGGTCGGTCCCGATCTACATCTCTTTGCACGCCCCGCGAAACCCTTTAAAGGTTACTATCCTCGAGCCAGGGCCGTTCCGAACCGAGATCTTCAGGAGGAATTACCACATTACGCCAGAACATAACGCGTATGGAGACCCTGCTCTCGTGGGCTCCAAGACCCGCAAGCTCCTCGATGCACCCAAGATGTACGACGGCGATGTCGCGAAAGCGGCAGTTGCGATTGAAAAGCTGGGGTGCCTCGACGACCCGCCGATACGGTTCCCACTGCACTGGCGCGTCGTGACGTTGATGCGAGACAAGGCACAGGGGATGTTGGAAGTGGCGGATAAGTACAAGAGTTGGACTGAAGACTTGTATCACCGGGATTAATTCCTCGCCTTCGCGCTCCCGCGGATTCATAGTAATGTAACGTGTTGGTTCCACTGAGGGCCAGCAAACCTGCTAAGTTCCAACGGATGCTGCCTTCTCGACATCAATATTGGTTCTTCCCATCTCATCCACGGGAAACACTTCCTGATGATTTGTCGCAACATGGGTTCTTGCACACTTCCTGACTCATATTGCTGAGCATCTTGGGACACGATCGAATAGACATTACTCATTCAAGTGGATAATGTAGAGATCTCCTTATGCCTACAAAATATTATTAAAGTCTCCGAGAAGTCCATTGCCAACCAATTTAGACATGTCCAGGTTACGCAGGACCGTAAGATAAAACCGACTCTGGCCACCAAGGCCCACAGGATCAGCGCTACGCTCAAATGTTGAGCGTCACTCCTTTCAGTTGTCAAGGTAGACGTCGTGATTCCAACCTTCGTACTTGTCCGCCACGTCCGACAGACCATTCGCCTTGTTCCTCATGGCCGTCACAACTTTGTGATGCAGCGGGAAGCGTATGGGCGGGTCCTCGACTTTGGAAAGCCTATCGATCACGACGACAGCCTTGGCAGCATCGCCATCCCAGAGCGCCGGGTTGGTCAGTCGCTTCCGCTGCGACGCGTGAAGACCCGGGTCTGCGTATGCTGGGTGCGGCGGCACTTCACGATAGTTGCTCCGCGTGATCTCGGTCCGAAACGGGCCGGGTTCGAGCAGTGTGACCTTCGAACACAATTAGAACACCACGGGAAGGTAAACGAGGAGCGCCAGCTACCTTGATGTTCCACTCCGGGTCGAGTTCGTCCACCAGAGACTCCGTGAGACCTTCCAGGGCTACAAAAGATTGCATGAGCATTGCACTTCGGGACGGTCTAAGCCCTGTTGCTTACCAAATTTCCTGTGATCAGGTGTCAGCGTCGTGCGTGCTTGGACAAGTAGAATAGAACACGTACGTAGCAGCATAGAACCCGGCGGCTGCAGACCCAACGACGCCCAATCTAGAAGAGACCTGCAACAGCCGGCCCCCTCTCGGTTTGTTGACCTCTCGGAAGAATCGCGTTGCTTCCCTCGTCACTCGGGCCGCGCCCCAAAAGTTGATGTCGAACATGGCCCGCGCGTCTGCCTCGTCCACTGACTCGACCTCGCCCGTGACTGTCACGCCAGCGTTGTTGAACACGACGTCGATTCTGCCAAAGACTTCCTCGGCTTTGTCAAAGGCTGCGACGATGTCATCTGCGTTGGTTACGTCAACCTTGGCGACGAGGAGGTGGGAGGATGGATAGCGAGCAGTCAGGTCGGAGAGGGCCTCAGGTTTGCGAAGCGTGGCGACGACTTTGTTGCCGTTCTGGAGCTGGTGCTCGGTAATGGCGCGACCAAAACCGGACGAGGCGCCGGTGACTTGAGTCCATAGTCAGCAACTCGCCGTGCACCAGAGGTCACAGTAGGAACGCACTGAACCAGATCTTGACATCGGACATGATTTACGTGACTTCGCTTGAAGGACAGTGACGAGATGGGGACGACTTGGATGAGTTGAATATCTGATTTTCTGCTGCAAGAGTTTTATAGTTTTATAAGTATCAGAGTCGGAACATGGAGTAATGGTTCCGCAGACATTCAGCGATATGACTGTCGATCAGTCAGCAGTGCAGTCAGTCATCAAGCGATTACTAACCTCGGACATAGGGTGTAGTTTTCTTACAACAATCCTCAGGCTAGTGCTAGCATTATCAAATATCACACTCGGAGCACACTTACAAGGGGCGTCATGAACCGAGAAAACAAACAATCAATGTGTAGTAGTAGACTCAAGAGGACAAAGTCGAAATGAATTGAAGACCGCGCCTACACGTGATCCCTAGTTTTCCCGATCGAATGTCGCAAATTCATCTGGGTCTCCACATCAACAGAAGAAAATTTTGACATCTGGTCACCTCTAATTTCCGGCTTCTGTGCGATTAATGTTCATTGAGGGACGCGAACTTAATATACGTATGGAATGATCCGGTAGGGAACGAGTTGCTTATACTTTTCCCAGTCTTTGCCATACCTGCAGCGAATGCCACGTCAGCAAACAACAAATTTAAAAAAAGAATGCAGCGCACTTCTTTTCGCAGTTCTCGTCATCCCTCCTCTGCCTATGAATAAGTAATACCGCGAAGTATATGACATAGAAATACGTGATGGGGGTCTCGAATCCCGTTGGAAGTGACCATGCCAGTGCCATGAGGAGGTCCCCGCTAGAAAGTATAGAGTAAATTACATGTCTAACATGAGACAGCTGACAACGTACAGATAGTTTGGGTGGCGCGATCGTCCCCACCAACCCGATGTCAGCAATTTGGATCCTCTCTCCGTTGTCATGTAAGCAAGGTCTATTCCGCTCATCCTCAGTCACCGATATTGACATGGATCTCAATAACTCACTTTTGGGGTTTTTGCCATTTCTGAACTCATTCTTTTCCCCGTTGGCATCTCGGAAGATCCAATAACCCAATGCGTTGACAGCCAAGATGGCAGCGGTGCTCGCAATATCGAGCTCTACAGGTCTGAAAACAAGGTAACGTGCTTGTAGGGAGTACACGAACGGCACCCAGGTGAGATCGCCGACAGATAGCATGAATCCAAATCCGTCCGTCGTGATGTCCATAGTCGTGAAAATGGCTGGCTATATGCTTATCAGAAGACCACAGGCAGAGAAAGGCTGAAGGCCAAGCTCACCTCGTTGTACAACCCATCTGCGACATAGAAACTTTGGAAGGCGAGGACGAGCCACATGCTCCAAGTGACATTTTCCCAACCGCCACGCCTGGCAGCTTGCGCACAGACCATGCTAATATCGATAAGAACCCAGAGGATGAGCCCGGGGCGGAGCTCGTTGAAAGACTTGATGTCGAACGAGCCAATTGAGGGGTTCAGTTCGCGACCGATGTAGAACTAGAGGCAGGCAGAGCGTTAGGCGTGTAAAGATGCAGACGAAGGAAAACGACACGGACATCATAGATGGGGTTTCCAGAGTTGCCGCCAAGTGCCAACAAGGCACCACCATTGAAAGAACCTGCATACACTGCCACTGCCTGCATGATGGCCATGATGAGGGAAGCAGTCACGAAACCAAGCCACTTGTCATAGAAGAAAGTGAATGATTCAGGTCCATAGCGAATGATGTAACCAGTGGTGATACCCAAAGCGAGGAGGAAGGTCGAGAACGCTGCGTGACACAAACGGAAGCGTCAACGAAGTTCTGATGTATTCAGGCAGCAGGGCGTACCATTGATCTTGTACTTTTTTTTCTGTCCGTTTCTCATAGTGACGCCCTCTACCCAGTCGCCTGGCAAGACAGCCCATGCGACGACACAGAAAGCATACCAGGCCAGGTAGACCAACGCAGCTTCTGTGTCCCAGAGACTGGCCCACAACTGCTCGCTAGTAACGGCCTCATGCACACGCGTAGCCAAGAGAGAGGGAGAGAAGACGTAGGAAGGCGGACAAGCACCAGCAGATTCGGAGCAACCAAAGTAGAGGAGATAGGTCACGATGGGCACGCCCAGGCTGATGAGGAAGGCACCAGGCGGGCCCATGAACTCGTATGTTGTTGTGCGCGGGTTGAGGGAGTCATTTTCAGATTTTGTCGAGGACATGTCCGACAACGACGACGAGGACAAGGCGTTTCCTCCCGTGAGAAAATCGGTTGCCAAAATGGCCTGATCAATCCAGTACCGTATCCTATGGGGTAAGGCTATTCGAAGGCACATCACACAGCCAGTGACTCTGAGCCTAGCGCTTTGTGGCGTGTCGCCATCCATTCCCCTGGTTCATCCTACCGAACAACCGCTGATATACGACCTCAGCAGTGGGCCATTTTCTAGGTTTGTCCGAGCGTCGATCCGGACGGACCGAAGCTGTCAAAGTTCATGTACCGAAAGCAGATCTGAGACCTCGCACTTCCATGCTCCAGTTGGGTACGTCCACGGGTTTATCGCTAGGAGATGTCTGACATGCTCCTTTAGGCTACCAGTCTTCATCTTCTGGGCGATCTTGGATGAAACAAGGCATCATGACCGCAGCGTAACCTCTTCTTCGCAGAAGCTTCTTGTGGCTGGATCAGCGCCCGATGGTGAGAGGCTCCTGACTAAGTACCTGGCGGCTGTTTCCGAGGACTTGTGTTGCTCATCGTGTTTTCTCGCCGTACTTGGGCCTTTCTCACAGACCTCTGATGTCGGTACTGTTTGACCCGCTCGAATTCCATATGCAAAGCTCCATGCTTCACTCCAAGCCCACGTATTCATGAAAAGGAAAGGCCACTGTTTCGAGAACAACTCGATTTACAGCGTATACTGACTTGGACGAAATGAGGCGACACACCTTATAGTAACATGTTACGGCTCATCGTCCCACGAGAACGAGCCAATCCAGCCACTTAGTGCGGCGCAAACGCTCGCTCTCTCATCGGAGTTGCCACTTTTTCCACGTCCCTGCACGTTAGACTGAATCTTGTCTGCCTGTCGAGTGTCCCTCCATGCCGCAGGATGGCCTTCGCGTTCTCTCCTCGGATTTTTTACCAATTTGATAATGCGACCTCATTCCCGGAAGAGTGCAGAAGTCTTCCGTCGTCCAGAAAAACGTCGTGCACCACCTCGTCTATTCCATGAAGGTGCGGTGTATACAAATCGCCGGTTGTAGTGATGACGCTCCGGCGCTCGAGGAATACAGATAGAACCGGCTTCGGGTGTATGGCTCTTCCGGAGCCAGCATGATTGGTATCGTATGGCGTTTGATACCCCTCTAGATTGTAGGCGTAATAATGAAAGACGATATGCGAACCCAAGGACAGGGTCCCGACCACAGGATAATACAAAGGTCCGTCTTCATGTGGCTTTGAGCAAAACAATGTAGATAAACCGTTGCGATCGCAATATAACCCGTTTTCTCACCATTATGCCTTGTCCGGGAAGGTACTGCGGACAGTCAACGCACCGCATGATCAAGCGAGTGCATATGACTAACCTCGTTGAGAATGATATGATTAGGTTCTTTGTGTGGGGAAAATTCAAACGCTTGAGTCGCCCTTAAGCGTCCTATGACGTTAGGACTCCCCACTTTAGCTAACGGACGACAGCTCCCGCTGAATTGAGCTCATTATGATGCTAAAAACGGGGGTATCCCCTTGCGAAATAGAACGCTCTTGTGGATTTCGCCTCCTGAGCCAAAACGGCATGGTCCAACTCCCGAGACACGACGTGGCGAGAGGAAAGCTCACACCATAGCTGCAACCTAGAGAACGGCGCGACGAAACGTAAACGACGAAGACCCACACGGCGCATGCAGGTCGGAGAACCATCGTTTACCTGCGGTTACCGAGCGTCTTCCATTTGAGCTTGGGGAATTCCTCGATCTAACGAATCACTCGGGGTCAGTGCGCTGATAGGCAAAGGAGCGTCCGTATGATAGGTCCTAGGGACAGTCGCTACGTAGATGCATCGTGACGGACTTGCCTTGCGGAGAAGGTACTCTTCTTCTTCGACGGTGATGAAGTCCGGGATGTAATATGCGGCAGTGGGCGAGGAGGTCACGAGGTCGGAAAGGACGGTTTCGCGCCGCGTATTCATTCTTCGAAGGCTAATTGCTATGATGTCTTACCGGTGACAGATTCAGAACCAGGGCGAAAGAACGAGTCGGGAATCTCACGGTGCCGAAATCTCGCCCCTATCGGTTAGTCTTATTGAGGTTCCGAACATCGAGCCAACCGCTCACTTGCACTCACGAACAAAGTTGAGTTGTATTATCCGTTAGAACGCTCCACGTTCCAGACGCGGCCATGCACATGGAGAACGCGCTCGTGACTCGACTTAGACCAGACACTAGTGCTTCCACAGCTCTGGCATCCATGCTAGACTCTTGGACTCGTGATCCGTTCCTTCGATTACCCGCGGGTGAGTTTCTAAAGAGAGAAAAATTTACGTGTACTCCAACAAATGAATTCTTACATACAACTGCCCTCGAATTCGCTTGCAGCCATTGCAACGGTTCTCCAATGCATTCCTTATGCGTTTCCTCTCGCTGATAACAGTGCGCTCACTCTATCCAGAGAAGGTGTTCACAGTGATGATCAGCACATCGTTCCCGATGGGGCTAACTATATTCGTCAGATCGATCCGACAGTATCGCAGCCGACCTGCTCTCAAACGGGAGGTGCGCGACGCGCCGTTCAATCTTCTGGGTCAGTTTTCAATCTCCCCATTAATTTCGCTAAGTCTACTGACAATGTATAGGAGATCCTCCTGTCGCAAGTAGCTTCGTCAGCGTTTCAGATGGTTAGTGCGTCAAACACCCCTTGCTGGATGGATCTTCTCTGGTCTGCACAGCAACACGTGTACGAATCCCATCGCGGTCGAAAAAGGAGGCTGTGGCTTAAACTGACGTGTAAATCAGCTTTCTGGAAGTCTCAGACGCCTAATCACTCACACCTCCACCCCATTGCTTCACGTTTTAGTGCCGAAAACCCGCAAGTGAGCGTTGCAGAACGCTCGTGCGCGCACCCTTCCGCGGTGATGCAAGAGATGGAATAAACGCAAAACACGAGATCCGTCGGCCTCTTCCGTTTCTTTGGTCCCTTCGCATCCGTTTTTTCTCTACATTTCGACTCGGCCGGTACTGGCCCAGAGCGCGGACGGGTCATTTGTAATAAGATGAACGTGTGACCAGTGAGGGCGGGAAGCGTCGGGACCCAAGCTCCGTGGCCGACCTCCGAAGCCGGACAGACTCTTTGTGGCTGTCCTGCATCTTCGGCGTGCATCATTGGGCAACCAAGCATACGTACCGTCTCGTCTGATAAAGGTCATCACTCGTGTTACGGGTTTCTCTGCATCTTCCGTGGTCGTGTCAATAACGAAGTCACACACATGATGGCGAGAAAACACAAAAGGCGAGGATCTGGATCGCAGGCAGTTGTTCCCCATTCACTCTAGCTCAGCGTCAACGAAGCGCGTCGGGCTCAAGCACGCCTTCGCCTAGATCGCCCGTGGACCAGAAATTTCAATTTAATCATGGCAATCAGTCAGATGCCCGATGTCCAATTTAAAATTTATCGTTTCCGAGGTGATCGTGGATGTCATGTGGCCGGAGCCACGAGTGGCACCCCGAGCGGGATTGATTGCGCGACGCGAGTCTAGCCATGTAGCTTCATTATCATGCGAATTATGCGATGCTAGGTATATGGGCCCATCTACGAAAGCGTTCCGAACCGCCCGTCTCTAACTTGGTTCCGACACGAGCATTTCCACGACGCTAAACCCAAGAAGGTAAATTGGCGCGGTTCCATCGCGCGAACGGGGGAACGGGTCCAATTTTCTGGGTCTTTCTTGGGCGCACCGCACGGAAGCGAAGAGATGCTGCAAGAACGACGCGGAAGAAGATAGAGGGAGAGAAGACGAAGGGGCAAAAAAGGGCACTACTTTTGCGAGTCAGCGGATCTGGATGGGGGACGTGAGCTCACGGCAGAGAACCATTAATGTAATCGAGTTTTTTTCCCAGCATGATGACTTACACGGGTTGGTACACGCACGGATAGCCGCGACGATTGCAATTACTGCAGCTCGGGCGACTGCCATCGCATTTCAGTTTCCGCCCTTGGCGAGGGCGAAAGCGATCGCGTGAACTCGAGTCGGGGACGGAGTAGGATGAAAGCCATACCTCGGCAGAACTGACACGCCATCGGGGTTCTTCGGGGTACTCTCGGGATGTCTTCGGGTCCGGGTCCGGCGTACTGGAGATGGTGGTGTTGTTGGGAATACATGGGCTGGAGATCACCATGAGCCAGTGAACATCAAGCTCACGGATGAGGAAGTGACGCACTTGGGACATTAGGGGTGTGGCGCGAAGACTAGGTGGGCGAAAGCGGGGCGGCAACCAGGTGGAATAGGGAGAGGACGATGGGGCTTGAATGGATCATCCCGTCATCTGTTGGGCTCAATTTATGGAGGAAGGACAGGGGTGAGCCCCGTTCGCAAGCAGACGAAACACCGTAAGACCTGACGAAATACGTACTCCCTGAGAAGGGCCTGGTAAAGCTGACGAAACGCAGTTTATAGAGTAAGTACCCCCTCGGCAGCGTGTATTTTTGAAATGGACATTACAGAGTAATACGAAAAAGTCAAACGCTAGATTTAGGAAGGAGGGGACACTGATCGTGGCAGCGCTCCGCCGCATCAGAGATAATTTTTCATTGCGGGAGAGAGCGCGAAGCGATCTGAGTTCCCCAGGCTAGGACGGCAAAACGAATCGGCCCATGTCATGCCCGAGAAACACATGTGGATACGCACCCGTCGCCCTAATGAAGGAGCCACCGAATCAGATGGACCACGGTGTCTGTAGCAGCCAGGTTGGGTTCAAATTACACAAGGGGAAATCAAAGTTTGAGGATACAAACCGACGATTTCGCGTCTCCTTGTTCACTCGCGGGAAAAACTGACCGGAATATGAGCTGATTACATACGCGGAGCTGGCTAGAAATGCTTGACGTGGAGCTGTTATTCCTACACGGCGAACTCGTTGGAAAGTCATTGGACATGTGGGGTGGGCGAGAGTGCGTCGTGCAGGTGAGTGGGGTTGAGCAAGGCTGGCAGGTCGGAAAGGCGAACGATGTCAATCGCCGCATCGTGGTCCGCCCGCGTCCGAGACGGCGGCGGCGACTACGTGGACCAACTAGGACCAATACTTCCGGTTCAAGGCGCTTACGCCGACGGCAATACTTCTCACGGGACTCTCACTATGACTGTCACGTCAATGATCTCGAAATCGACCGAGGAAAAATTTTGGGTCACGTCGCAGTGTCCCTTCACATGCCAGTCCCAGTGGCCCTCAGGGCGTCGCATAGATTCCCGGGCTCGATGGCGTTCGCGAAACGGACGCCAAGATACCTAGTTCGTTATATCCCACTCGATGCCGCCCACCCCAGCCATATGAACGCCGGGCGTTCGATAGATGCCTCTCTCGTCAGGCGAAAAGACGGTGCGTGGACGCCCCGTCCAACGTCCACCCCGCCTTCGGCGCGTGCCCATATGAAGCTAGATTGCCAGCGATCGAAGGGCTTCCTCGTCCCCGTGGAGCGCATCGAGGGCGCAAATCTCGCACGTCTCGTCATGGTACTCGCTATAGTGAGCTCATCCCGCTGCGTTCTCGGTCCCCAACTTTTTTTGGCGCACCAAAGTGGCGCCCTCCAACTGCGCTTCGTCTCGCTGCACCGCTTGGACTGTTTCGCCTAGCGCGCTTCTCTCCGCCGAACATCGAGAAAGTGTTCATTCAGATCTGACGCACCGACGGCTGACACAAACCTCTCAAGTGCGCCGCGACGCCGCGTTCCACGTGTTTCGACGGGGACGAGACCGAAGATAGCGGTGCTCATAGCGCCCGCGGGTAGCCGGGACCGCACATGCTCCCACCCAGTGCCGTACGACGCCGTACCCCAAGGACGCGCAGCGAATCTGACATCGATCTTCCACCCAGGCGGGAGCGGCCGGGACTTGCACTCCCTTTCCCTGCTGCCGAGTCGGTCTCTGGGTATCATCGCTGGCATCTCACTCCCCTCTACCGTTCCTATGGGGACACTGCCTCTTCTACAGTCGCCATGACGCACGCACGAGTGCGTTTGTTTCTCATCCTCCGTGGCGGATGCATGACGATGACGCCAAGGGCGTTGTCGCCACGACCCTAGTCTTTCAAGCCCCGACGTTCGCCTCGAACGACACGGACCATAGCCCTGTACCACACACTCGAGCTGACGAGGCATATCCCGAGCAGTTCAGATCCAGAATGTCCGGAGAATCCGGGCGTTTCGCGGCAGCAAGGGCGTGCGTGGGTTCTACTTGGCACCCGCTCCTCCCCGAAATCTAGATGGGGGAGGGCGTCAAACCGGTCAGCCGTGCGGCAGGGGGCGCGGCTTCCCGGCGCCCGTGATCTCTGGTTGTGTTGCTGGCCAGACTCAGATACGGACCCGCCAGCACTTTTTCTCCAGTTCCCCGGCCGTATCGGTCCAGCCATCGAGATTCTAGACCTCGCGTTTGAAAATCGCGTGCCTTGCTCGGAGACACGCAGAAAACAAAACAAAAGACGCGCGTATGTAGAATGCATGAGTCGCCTTCTGACTGGTGCATCACAATCAGCTAGGTTTACGACAAAGCGTACATAAAGCAACGCTATGTGCATGTTCCTGCGCGATGTACGATCCTCAGTTATACAGAATTCGAACAGATGCGGAGCGCGTGGCGCAGATACGTACGGACAGAGTACGTACTGCGTGCAAGGCTAATTCTCGTGCGAGGCGGGCTGAGATGAGATGATTTCGATGCATGAGGTCTTGCAGCATTACAACGGTGTGTAGATCTTGGTAAGACGACTTCCTCATGTCTTCGGACAACTCCAATGAACGAAACCATCTCAGCTCGCTTGCTAAGTACATGCATCTCATGCGAACCCGTCTGTGTAGACATTGCATCATGCCGAGGGCGAGGGCGAGCGGTGTAAATGTAAAGCACATGATTTTATACGTACACCATGCGACGTGCGTGCTGGAACGAAGGCTCGAGCGTCGGGGATTTTGCTCTATGTTTGAAAAGCAAGGTTGACTCACCTCTTCCTCGGCAGCGCTAACAATGTCCATTTTATGACAGTCTTCTGATCTCTAGTAGGCAGGTAGCTGTCATGATGGGCATGACAGGCTCCTAGTAGGAAGGCCAGCACAGGGACCGGAGCGAAAGGTGGTCTCCTCATGCAATGCGTACTTCCATGTGGATCATCCTTTCAAGCCCTTGCCGTCTTGCACACGTGTCGATGTTGAACCACGTAAAAGAGTAGTTTCGCGACCAACTAGTAGCGTGTTGATGTATTCATTGCGTTCCGATACATGTCGTGTGTAGATTCGAGCATAATTATCAACCGTGTGCGGACGGGGAAAAAGAAAAGGGGAGTTAAACATGAACGTGCGTAGGAGGCGCGTGTGTCAGATACGAGTACAGATGAGTACTGGATGTCAAGAGCAGCTGTGATTCACGAGACAAGAGTCGGCCGCAGTGGGAAATGGCCGTGAAAATCGAAGACGGGATACCGAAAAGCCCCAATAAATACGAAGAAAGCGGTGAAACGAGGCGTGCACGAGTCAGGCGGAGTCAGGCGCGTCAACTCGGGAAAGAGAGGAACGGCGTGCCCAAGGTCAGTTCAGGCCTTGCACTTTTTCCGTTCTCTACCGACACCACCAAAAGCTTCACGAACAACCAACCAGAGGGCAGTGGACGAGATGGTATCCTTGATTTCCTCTGCGGTCAGGACGAACCCGCCCGCATCGGGCAACGTCGTCTTGCTGATGCCTAGTGAGGTAACGAGACGGCGTCGAACCAAGAGGTGATCGACTTCGATATCAGGTAGTGGGAATGGCATCTTGAGTAGTGCGACGACCTTGGGGTGATGTGGAGTAGGTGCCAGAGTTGCGACTTTGACACGAATGGGTTCGCGTGCAGCGTTCAAGGACGCTTGGGGTGAGTGTCCGAGGTGTTGTGCAGTTACTGTGCACGTCCACGGCGTCTCCGAGTCCTCGGGATCACTCTCTTCGCCAGAGTCTTCGGCATGTTGATTTGGACTGATATCCGAGCTACCACCGCTATCTGAACCACAGCTGTTGTGGGAGATAAAGGAACTTCGGTGGTCGTTCGACACTGGGCTGAGGGTTTCGAGAACGGGCTGGGGGGACGTGTTGCTCGGCAACCGGCGACGAGCAGGACTGTGATTCTTATCGCGAGAGTTCGGGCGCTTGTCTCTGCGTGCCTTGCGACCACCCTCCTTCTTCTGCTCTCTGCACCACTCAAAACGAACGTCGATGTGAGGCACGTCGGGTACGTTTGCCTCGCGTCCGGCGGCGGTGAGTTTTCCCCTCATGCCGTTCAAAATGCTAGTATCGGACCCCTTGAGCCACTTTCGGACGACCCAAACGTATTTTACGGGGCGACCCTTGGGGTTATTGACAGGTGGATAGAGTGTGGGATGAACTCCAAGGACGGCTGACTGAGAAGTAGTGTTGCTTATAAGAGGCGTGCACGGCCGGGCATCATGGTAGAGAGGGGTATCGGGTTGAGAGACGGGAACATCATCAGAAAGGCGAGCATGATTAAGAAATGGGGACTGTTGGGGTGCGCTTGTCTCTCCTGGGACAGGAACTGCAACAGATAATTGAGGAGGCGTATCCTTCTTCTTGAACATTCTGGTGAACAGCTTCTTGGCCGATCGCTGGGACGGCTGCATGTCTGGCGGGGGCAGTGGAGGTGCCAGGGGTAAATTATGTATGTGGGGAAGGTCCCCCTGGGCGTTCGCTGCGGGACGAGCTGGGGAGACCGGACGACGAGTGGAAGGCCCAGGCGAGGTGGTGCCGAACTCGCGGAGCGAGTCGTCGACGCTGGTGCGGGCGCTGACCGACGGAACGATGGTGGAGTTGGGGGTGGCGCAAGGACGAACCTCTACTGGCTCGAGAAAGGCGAGACCAATGACTTCGAGGCCGCGCTTCGCGAATTTAGCGACCTTTGCGTCCGTGCCTGCGTCAAGAATGGTCGTTGGCATCACAGCGTGTACGTTGAGATTGTAGAGGGGGATGATCGTGCGACGATACGAACTGGTCGTGGAGGAGGAGGCGAAGGATGAGACGGAGGCAGCCGAAGTGTAGCCGGAGTAGGACGAGCCCTCTGAGCCGTTTGAGTGGGTGCGTTTGAGATCGGTGTTGAGATCGTCGGGGGAGGTGTCTAGTGCCAGCACCGGTCTATCGTAACGTGACTGTGGGGGAACGAGCTGCACCTGGAGACTGAGTGGCTGCGCAGACTTTGAAGGAGGGGGTCGGACGATGATGAAAGCCTGGATGGAGGATGAGAAGCGGCGACGGGGACGAGGAGAGCACAGACTTCGCTCGCCTTCTCCTTCTTCTCCTTCCTCCGGGGCGGGTCTGGGACGGGGTCATCATCGTCGGGGGGCGTCGGCGGGGGCGGGGAGAGGATGTCGGGGGGCCGCGCGCCGAGGGGGGCCTGCTGGAGGGCCGAGGGGAACAGCGACGACAGCGACGCGAACATGAAAAGTCGAACGACCTGATGACACTCGTGAGCTTATGTACCGTCTAATTTCCAAACCGGGAAGCTAGTTCACGCGCCCAATAATCGGCTGATGTGTCATTACAGTCTCCTGCTTGGTCAGCATCAACTAATCGGCCCGTTGACCCCTCACCGGCACCACCAAACGCAAGATCGTGATCGGTGACTGCCTCTTTTGGACGCACCTTCGACCTGGATCTGCGCTCGCAGCCACGCTGTTCGTCCCCGTGAAACTGCGTCGTCCAACTGGATCTCAAACGCGAGCGGTCAACCGTCCCCGTTCGCACTCAGAGTCGTGGTCGTCGCCTCTTCCATGCCTAAATGCCTGACTGATCATGTTGAAATTGTGCAAGGCATATGACCTGTACCGAAGACGCGTCACTAGATTGTTATGAAAAGCACGTCTCCTCACCGAGCCTGCATTCTGCTGTCACCCGTACCGGCAGGCGCGTGATGCCAGACAGCGTCGAACGCTCGGACATACCCTGATGCAAGCCCCATTCATGTGATTCCAGCCACGTATCCCGCCTAGACCTCTTTAGCCTCACATCCTGTTCCGTTCCATCAATGTAATCACTCACCATTTCAATCGAAATCACGCCGTGGCCCTCGACGAATCGTTTCCGTCAGGGCCGATGAGCAATTACCCCATCGATAAAGCCACTCACAGGCACGGTACCTTGCGTGTCGGTAGTCCAGCCGCCGTCGCGTCAACGTGCTGCCTCAGCTTAGTTTTATTAGTCATTCACGTTCATGCACACATGCTGCCCCGGGACCGACGGTGAAATGTGTCATTCGTCAGAGACATCCACTCAAGGGACGTTCATTCTCCCAGTCAGCGCAAACGGCTCTTTTACTGCCCAGATCGACGTACGGTACTAGGCGACCAGTGTCGTCGTTAGGTTAGGACAACTGTAGCCCTGCGCACGGTTGCACATCTCGTCGCCAAGCGCTCGTTGTGTGATTCTCAGGTCGTGCCCAACAATAGGTTCACATTGGTATGACGCGTAGCCCTGCAGGATCGCACGTAGGCACCCTATACGTACATTAAGCAGCTATATTGTTTCGACAGTGTCACTAAACTTACGTGCTCTGCATTGAATGCTGGTAGCAGTAGCAGTATACGATTATGCGTCTGTACTTCGTCGCGTTGACGATCACGTCTGTGCGACTGTTTCCACGTCGTCCTCGTTGATCGCAGACTGCTAGGACCACAAAGTCGCAAGCGGAAAGCAAGAACTCGGTCTGCGTCTCGTAGGGCTTGAGCACGCTGACTCATTCCACGGGATGACGAACGGAAGAATCGTCGACGGATGTGCACATTGTTCAGACGTGCTGCCGGTGATTTTTGTCAGTGACTACGGCGGTACATACCACGGAGAACATACCGTGGGTGCAACGGACTCATGCGCACGATTGCCGTCTCATACCGACGGCGTGCGCGTTCTTGCCGCGCCCAGCGCAACCCAGAGATTGCAAACGCTCTGTCGGCGGATGCTGTCCCATGGACCGGATCCGAAGATACTGCAAGGAGGCGAGATAGGTAACATCGCATCCAGCTTCTTTCGCGCGAGATCATTGCTAATCGGCTAGCGTAGACCGCGTCATAGGTTCTTGACTGTCGGCGATGTCAACACGCGAACAAAGATCCCGCTAGACGTACCCGTCACCAAACATGCGCGCGGTATGCCCGGGAGGACAGGCGACCCGTCATGAACACTTCGATTGTGTCGGATCGTGCCGACAGCGATGCAATCGAAGAGACTATTGAACGTTCAGCGTTCGACGTCGGTGACACGCAGGGACCCGTTTGATATCTGCCGCAAAAAGGGTCGTTGCGAGCTGGATGCAATCCTAATGGTAGTAATGAGTGCGACCCGGCCAATCGATACGATGACAAATATCAAAGGAACTCGAGGTGGCAGAGACGCAAGTCATTTGCCCGATCTCGTGGACACTATCCACGTTGGCCCAATAGATGGTTTCAGACCGAACGTGGTTGATCTACTGGACGGAAAGTGTGCTCGCTGGCGGGGAATATATTGACGTCTTATATGGTAGAGACAGGGTTCGAAAGTGATTCTTATAGTCCCGTGACCGGTAGGCACTGGTGGCAAGACCTCGATGCACCATAGAAGATTAACATCTGGCGCTACGAGGGCTCCCAAGGTCGAGAGTCCATCCAAATTACGGTGGGATGCGTCGGGCCGTGAGTCTACTTCCATACACAGTGTTTTCCACCGCCGAAGCTTCTGAACAGAGTCCAGACCTCGTGAGTCCGCATAACTTGATCTTTTATGGGTCTCTCAGAAGTACGAGCGACAGAAGATATAAGCATGGTAGCTGTGGCGCTGCCGCCTGTCAGCCAACTTGTTCCAGCTTGAGAAGACACGAAAAAAAGGTTCGTACGTTGAATGCGGTAGATAAGGTCGAGAAATACATCCAGCCCGAGTCTGCGATTAACCCATATCAGAGAGATAAAAGCGTAACATTGGAAAACGTACTCGCATCACTGTGCAACGTGATCGCTTCCCAAAGCGTCGGTTGCCTGACGTCGCGAAGGCTCATCGCGATCCGTCGTCGCAGGCGCCTCGTCATCCACCAAAAACTCAGTCGCTGCCGGACCGTCGTCTTCGGAAAGGCGAATCCGCCCCTCTCCTGTGGTCCACGTCTTCAGTCTGAAGGAAAGCTGAGCGTCAGGAGCGCAGGGTCATGTCGCAAGCCTGAGGTACTTGCTGATGCGAGACGACGGCACGTAGATTGCTTGCCCGGCGCCATAACAAGTATAACAAACCTAGTGTGCAGGTCGTTGCCAGGATGAGCACACCTATGTTACCAAGCGGCTCAGGTTTGCTGCCCCCTCGAGGTTCTGCGGACCGACGCTAAGGTGTGAACGAGGTTGGAGCGACGATAACGATGGATATCCCACCTCCTGGCGCCATGAAAACTATGATGGGTTAGTTGTTATGTGACAAGACGAAGTTCGGCAGGCGTGGGCCTTTGCCGCCACAATATACAATTATCAGTACAAACGTACTGTTATGTACTGCTTGTACTATGTAGTCTGAGTGGACCCTCGGTACTGGACTTTCGTACAGCAACGCATCTCGACGAATAGTACATAACAGACTAGAACCACAACCAGATAACATAAGACTACAGTGATAACAAGATATACTCAGCATCTGATACACGAGTTACTAGCAGTGTCAGTGGTGGGTACCGGTGGGTAATGTAGGGGCTGCAGCAAACATGCGTCTAGCGAATGGCATTCTTACGACCAAGACCTTGTTCGTCTTCCTTTGCCTGGCTTCCTGGGGCAGCCCAAACTTTGAACATCTTGATGGTCTCTTCGGCAGGACTGACAGTAAACACCGAACATCCATCTGGCCCGATACATGAATGTGCGATGGCAGCGCTGTGGCCGACGACGGAAACGATCCTTTCGCAAGAAGGGTATGAGTGAACTGTCATGGAGTTCGTAAAGTATGTGGTCGGCGTTTCTTTCGCCGAAGGGGGGTACTCATAAACGGTTTGCGATTTGGTCCAAGAAGAGCCATGGGTGCTCAGCAGCTCTTTGCAATGTGGCGACCAATGAAGGGAAGTAACGTTTGTCTGCGTATTGATGACAAGCGGGGGGTATGTGGTAGAGATTTTATTGACATCAAAGATTTGGATGGCACCGTCTGGGAATGTCCCGCCTGTCGCGACGAGACCGCTCTGCCATGGGCTCCATGATACAGCCTACGAAAAACATTCAACGAAAGCAGGAAATCAGAGAGTCGGGGTTTCACCTTTACAGGTCCTTCGTGCTTTGCAAGCAGCTTCTTATCACCGGCAGTGAGGTAGCTAGACGCGCGTGAATCCCAGATATGAACGTTTCCCGAGTGATCTCCAGTTGCCAGGTATTTGCCGTCCGGCGACCACTTGACACCATGAACATGTCGTTTATGCCCCCTTGTTATCCGAATCTCCTTCGGGGTCCGCAGGTCAAAGAATGAGACGCATCCGTCCCTCTTTCCGACGGCCAGCACGCACTCGTTCCAATGCATACCCCCGACAGACGAATCATCCTCCGTCCAATGAGCGACCTCCGTCAGCGATAATGCATCCAAAACGCGAATGCTACCGCACGTCGTACCGAGACCCAAGATGTGGGACTGCGGTTCATCGCGCCAATCGATGCTGTGAACCGGTCCATCGTCCACGGAGACACGACAAAGATGTACGATGGCACGGGTCTCAAGATTTTGGAAATACACATCAGACTTGAATGCCACGCCGATGCAGTTTGTTCGGGACCAAGTCATGGAAAACGCGAATGGGTCTCGTGAGATACCTGGTCCGTCCAAGGCCATCACGAATTGCCTACTTGCAGCTAGATTCGCTTTTGCAGAGACGGAAGAAGTAGATCGAGGAACGTTGAAGAGCTCCGAAACGCTCCGGCGTAACATGGACCGAAGTTTTGTTTCGAATGGTAAAGTGGGTCCCTCGGTGTAGGTCAAGACCCGATCATCTAGAAGTCCGAATGACTTGGCGATGCGATTTGTGCGAGGAGTGGTATAAAGGGGTATGGATGGTGATCGAATGGACACAAACCGATCTGCCTGTAAAATGAGGATGGCGACAAATGTCCAAGGAAGTGTCCGAGGACAAGGTATCACTCACGTCCGACTCTTCCACGGCTGGCTCTGTTGTGGTGGGTGTTCCTAATTCAGCTTCCAGATCAAACGAAGGGATTGAAACCCTTCTCCGCTTTCTGGCAGAGAGGGTATTCGAAAGCGTTGCCCTCGAGGGTGTGCGCTTGGCCAGTGGCACTGCACATGCCTGATGAGGGGTGCTAGGAGGGACTCGATCACTGCGACTGGGTCAACTTGGCAACACGGGGAAGTCGTCTGATACTCAACGGTGACATGATGGACCGTGCACACAAGCCGCTGTGACAACCTGTGATATGGGTGGTGTAGTGCTGTGTTGCTTTGTTTGATTTCGAGGCCACTGCCAAACAATCATTATCTCGACACACACAGAAAGTGTATGCAGACTGTTCAGTCGAAATCTGTCATTGTTCCTAGCCCGTCGTACTTCTGGGTTCTCAACGCTGCCCGACCGAAAAGACAGCAAGGTCGGATATCTATCTGCCAGTGACTCGGAGGAAGTGCCAAAGCCTGCAGACTTGTGCGACCTGGCTACTTCTGTGATAGCAATGAATGCGTTCCAGACCTCTTTCCTTTCCACAAGAACGTGCTTGACGGAGGTTTTGTCCTGCCACGAGTAGAGATGCATGTCTGGTACGTTTACGCAAAGCCTGACGACACTGGTGGGTAAAGTGATGCACCCATCAAATGCCCTTCTCTTCCCTCTACATTTACCTCATGCAGTCATCTATTCAAGAGGCCGGGGCCGGTTCCGCTACCCTTTACGCGGCGCACCTACTGTCCAACATAGGCGGCTCCAGCATGAACAGGATCTCATCGTGGACCTTCACTTCACGGTCGACGAGCACAGAGCAATTCGTTCCTAGCGATATCGGGCCGTCATCCACAGCGTCGGCCGACGGAGGTCACGATCATGCGACGCTGTTTCTTGCCGATCCAGACGGCCGCCACACTCCCCATTGAAAACGAGGCACGCACGCCACGCAAGAGCTGCGTGCGTTCCTGTACATTCCATCGCTTGGTTCAGCGACCACCTACTCTTTTCGGCGCCCCGCGGGATTATACTTGTGCATCAGGAATCACTGGAATGTAGCTATCACGCTAGTTGTAGTCGAAGTACGTGCCATTTGCCCAGGAAGATACTATTTTGTCACCCAGAAACTATCTGTGCTTATGTGTATGTAGCCGGAGCAACAAGTGAATTTGTAGAGGGTATGCATAAAACAGACCAGGAATGAATATACAATGAACGTCGTAAAATATATATGTATGGAGTGAAACTGGTCAGTGCCGGGACATTATCTTACATCAGATTCCTCGGGCAGAATCAACCGTTTCGGTGTCGCGCGAGCATAGGGATGATGCCGTGTAAGTGAGATAACCAAAGGCTCGTCCATAAATTTAGCTCTTGGGACAGGGACCACAAGATCAACGGGGAATTCATCCGGTGGTAGAAGAGCTCTACGGTCACCTTTGACGCGCCTATCACGACGAACAAGTGGTTCCTCGGATGGTCGATGCAGCACATACAGTGGGGTGAACGCGCAATTTTGAAAACGGCAGAAGTTGTCGGACAACCCAAGCGACCAGATCCAACGAATAATAGCTTCTTCGGGAGTAAGAGTTATCGGACGACCGGGGGAAGGCAACCTAGGGATGATAAAGGTGCTCGAACCCCACGAGCGAGAGCCAGTTAGCAGGCCTCTCAAAGGGTTGTCGTCCATATGGTTGAAGATTTCTGCCAACGTGACCCACATGAGTTTGGCTTGCTCGGTAAGTTCATTGTGGTCTTGGTAGTACTTTGCACTGGATGCGTCTGCGAAGCGCACGCCTCGTTCCGTGATGTAGATGTCATTTATCTGGAACGCGAAGGAGATACCGTGTCGCTGAATGTCAGCAACCGCCTCGAAAACGGCTGAACGGTCAGCCTGTGTGACGCATCCTATAGCGAGTGAGCTCTCAAATGATAATCTAACCTTGGCGAGGGAGTACGTACGTCCGACGAGGGCCTCCTTCATGACGCCAACAAGGATGCCATTTTGGGAAATATGGGCTTCGAGGTCAAAGAAGTAGTGCCCGACACCCCTAGACTGTACGAGTTTCTGTCCACGACTTTCGGCAGATATGAATTCGCCCCACAAATCTAACCAGCCAATGAAAATATCGACGTCCTTCCCTGAATACGATGCGTTTAGCGTTGACACCGGAACCCTAGATAATGAACTACCTTTGTAGATCCCCTCCCAGCACAACCCAGATTCAAATCGTGTTATCTTGACAGCGGGTCAGTCACAACTTTGATGACGTCTCAACGCAATACAAGTACCTCGATGTCTGCCAGCTCCACCACCTACGCCACACTTATGAGCGATCCAGAACGAAATGAGGCACCTGCCTTACCTTCGTCCATATATCGTAATTCTGGATCAGCCGCCTCTTCTTGTAAACCAGACGGTAGCTCTTGTCCTTCAGACGAACCAGATGTGCCCAGTTGTTCTCGCCGTCGAACACGATGGTATCAACCATTGTCTGTATAATCTCCTGAAGATGCCAAAGCGCTCGAAGCTCTTCTAGGAAGTGGCACATGTTCATCGTCTGATCCGGGATGAAGTCGGGCCGCCACCATGGCTCGGCCTGGATGATGATGAAATTGCCGTCCTAAGGGCGACGGTGTCAGTTTCGTCACGAGTTCAACGAGAAAATCAAATGGCGACCCTCCACAGCAAGTAGAATCTCCCCTTTCTGAATACATTTTCTGCAGCGATTTGTAAAGTCAGACCGCTGATATCCATCCTCCGTTTCAGCTTGGCAATATTCATGGTTGGCTGAGATAGAGCGCCTGTAGATGAATGAGGTGGCACAAAAAATGACGAGGACCCACAGGTGCAAACTCCATCTCTGAGAAGGGGGTATGGTAACAAGTCAACGCCACGTTTTTGTCATGCTGGCGGCTGCTGTGGAATTCAGCCGACTACTAGTTCACCTGCCCAAATTGGTATATGTATGACCCAGCGCCGGTGGGCACCGCTTCCGCTCGCCTACGTCCTCCAATGTACTGGCAGTTGCTGGGCGTAGGAACTTGCTAGCACAATACACTTCGCACTCTGCATTGTGGGTACGCAATGCTGGCTTATCCTCTGTGGATGCCTATTCCAGTATGTTGGTACGCCTTCACATTCTCCTTCAATACCTGACGTCCCGCCACAGATATTGTCCGACGACGCCGCTCTACAGGTCTGTCGCGTTTCACTCTTATGCAATATGCCATAGCACGCGACCTAGCTTGATTCAGAGTGTTACGCCGTTTCGGCGTTTTCTTTTTCATTCTTTTTCGCGCTCACCGGTCGAGGCAGGGTTCAGAGTGTGTCCTCGTCGTACTGGACGAACGATGGCGCCCCCGCGCAGACTCGTATGCAACAATGAAGTATGCTGTTCCAGATCCCAGTTAAAAACCAGGAGGTATGTCCTGGTGAACTCCAGATTTCAGCCAAAGATCGAGGACATGTGCACTCAATTTCCTGCTTACTGTAATACCCACCAGATGAGGTTTTTCCACTTTGTCCCCTGCGAGAAGGGAAGATATGGAAACCGATGCCCTGTACCGTCTACCTCTTCCCAGGTTCGCTATGATATACCTTGCGCAATGTGCCGTCGAACCTCAGGTACGTCAGTTTATCTGTACGCATTGCATTTTACTGACATAATCAATCCATCTTGTGATTGCTCAGGGAGGTAGGAGCGCGGCATGCACCCCCCGTGTCGTTCATTTTGAATTCTGATCTTCTCTTTTAGATTTATTTTGTGGTATATATCTATCGTGAGTTGCATATCGTATCGACAAATCTCTGCCAACACGTCACCTTCAGATCACTGAATGCCCGTGCTGCGATCTAAATCATCTTACGATACACGCACCCACTAATCATGTTTTCGTATACCCCTCTGTGCGGATCCCTGGCTTTCTGCGTGCATACAACTTATCTTATCTAATTCACCGACTAAGTAATAATCCATTGACTACTTTTGTATCTACAGTCCCAGGAATAGAGTTCGTGTTATTCACCTACCATTTAGAAAGTAAGACGTGGAGAACGGACGTGCTTCTGTCGCCACGGATCAAGTTGATGGCATAATGTACATCCAAGCCTTTCAGCTACGTCTGCTCGGTTATTTGCCGTCGCATTTTCCACCACGAAGAGCAATATCATCTCCTTCTGCTCATCACGAAGCACCCTTCATACCCTTGAATGTTGCTGGGGCTCAGCGTGTCTCGCCATCGGCCCGAAACATGTCCGTTAGCGTTGCCGATCAGGTATCCGCGGTACAGCCACCTCCCTCGGTCGCCTTCGACCTGGGGACGACGATCAATGGTGACATCGGTCCGACACGAGTGGCACGTACGTATTCCTTGGACAGATTGACGAGGCCGTCCAGCGGGCGCACTCGACCGTATATGTTGAACTGGCCCCAAGCAGAGTGACCCTTGCTCAAGGTTAGTAAGCCCACGTCCACGAGGGAAAACATGGTACCTCTCCCAGAAGAATGACGTCCACCACTTTGTGGCCGTCGGGCAGAATATGACATGTTCGGTGATAGTCAACAACGTCATTCCCAGGCTCGTGAATCTGCACGGAATCAGAGAGCTCCCGCAATCGAGTTCCCGCAGGAAAAAACGCCTTTAAAGGATCTCCAGATCCCAGAGGTCGAGGTGTCTCTCGCATGAGCTCTCGATGCTGAACCAGATAGTATTCACGCAGCTTCCACGTTTGCGGATGGTGGGCTACTAAACAGTTGTTGATCACTGGCGGTGCACCTCCGGAGAGAAGGAGCGAATATGCGTCGAACTCCGTGTACTTGGAAGAGAAATGGTGAGGTCGGATCTGCCGAACGAAGCGATGTCCATGTACTAACGGTAAAAACGCCCTCCCACAAGCCCTCCATAGAACCCAACACATATACTTCCGAGAACGTTCGGCAGTAATTGGACCGACCCAGGTTGATGCATCGATACCAGTCCGTGTCCCAATCCTCGCTGTTTCTCACGGATAAAGCGAGACTCGCGGGAGACTGGAGCGACGTTATTCCTGCATGATTAGCCTGACCCGGGACCAGTATTCGCAAGACAAGTGTGAGAAAAATGAGGACGGCCGCGGGAGCAAGGGTCGGCGGCCTCAATCGATATGCTTCCGAAAAATGCATAATTACACTGGGTGGCAGCATCGCTTGTGATCGCGGGTGAAATTCGGCCCACGTCGGATTGCAGATGGGATACTTGAAATGCGATTGAATGAGTCGGAAGAGAAGAAATGGATGAGAAACTGACATGGTTAGCCGCCAGCGCCGTCAATTTCATGGTGGTCGTTGTCTGAGGAAATCGCGTAATATTGCGCAGGATATGACCTGGTCAAATTCGTCGATCGGACTTTGGGAGCAAGGCAGGCGAGACGTACCAGGGCGTAAGAGAAACCAAAACAACCACACGGCAATAGCGTTCTTCTCGTCCTCAACGGGCCAAGTATTCTGAGCTATCATCTGCGATGCCAAAGAAGCCCCTTCGTCATCAAACCAAAACTCCATCAGCCAAGCATCCATTTCTGCATAGTCCAAAAGCTGCTGTTCGTTCTTGCCGTCGTTTTCGATCATCATGAGGTAGGCTAACCAAAGTAGGTCGATCAATGGTTGGGGCAGTTGACGTGATTCGGAGTGTCGGGTGCGGGAACTCGTACGGTCCCTAATTCGCTTCAAGTACATGCACCTCTTCTTTAGTTCATTGGCGAGGATGTGAGGCGCGCTGACGTGAGCGCCGAGTCTGCGGAAAGCCGACCTCGTGTCGAATTTGTAGCTAAATATGCGAGAATAGAGGTAGGGATTAGCTTCAAGGCACAGCGTTTGAGAGATACGGCGGCACGTCAGGAGTAAAGGTGGTAACCCCGAAGGTGGTCCGATGAGACTCTGGGTTGCTGCATAGAACGCGACATTCTCAAGTACTTCTTGAGGAACGGATTCCAGTGACGTTGAGTTCATGTCCCCACGACTTGCAAGCGTCTACGGTTACATACTAGTATTTGCGCCTCGACTTGCTCGCTTACCCCATTTAGAAGGAAGTCCTTGATACGCGCTCGGAATTGCACCCACTACGCTGGCCCAGGGCCCTAGGCCCTCAGGGAATGTTTGTGATTAAGGCTTATCTACAGTAACTTTTACCTCTTTACATATGCTGAATATAGATTCCCATTCCGCTGGCTGCTCGGCAGTCGAGATATGTCTCCACCTGCCGACAAAGTTGCGCGAGGAAATAACTGTTTCGGCTGTAAGCTGCGCCCTATCTTCATGACCCGAAGAAGCCCACCATAACCTCGAAATAATGCCCGTCCGAGGTAACCTCTCTGAGGATCCAACTGCAGATTCCGGTGAGACGGTGGTGTGATTGATATCAAGTCGCTTACCGGCTCACGCAACAACACAACAAGCCCGTCCGAAGGTCTAATCCTTCCAACATACCTGTATCCATTCCACGCGGTGGCGTGTAGTGCGTCTGTCTGGCCAGAAACGGTTACATCAGGGACTAAAACAAATACGAGTCCACGTACTGTTCCAGTGATGATGACGTCTAGCGCTCCCATGCTGGAGACATCACATGCGTCTCTTGACCGTCGGAGTAGAGTATAACGCGTTCTGAAAGAGTCCTTCGCACCGACAAATTCGATTCCTGACTGTCGATCCACTTGTTCAACCGATTGAACAAAGCACAAGGTTGGCAACCTACCTCGTCCTCGTGCCACTTGCACCCCAGAGGCAGAAAAGCATTAAAAAACGAAATCTCGTGCTCTGCGACTGGCAGAGGCGTCGAGGGAGAATAACAATACAACTCGCGGAACTTGACATAAAGGGGGAAACGACCATAGCTCGGGAACGGCGACGGCGCTTCAGTGGAGTGGGACATCGATCGGTAGTCCTCCAAGTATGGAGCCTACGAAGTTGAGCAACCATCAGACAAACAAAAAGGTCGACTTACTATAAACGCTCCCTGCCAGCACCCCGAAAAAGTTCCCGGGATGTAATACAATAAAGAGGAATGCGACCATGCTGAGTTGCTCGACAATGAACGCCGTCGATCGGGGTCATGTCTGTAGCTCTTAGGAAGTTCGTCGAATTGGTTGCCATAACGCTGACCAGCCACCCTTGTCATGCAGCGTGCGTTAAAATAATTGATATCATGTTGCGTGGGCCCGTAAAGGGCACCTTGTGCGACAGCATCCTGACGATTTAATGGAAGTTTTGGGGGAACCTTGAGAGGGAAATATTCTATCCGCGCAAAGTAGCTTAATATTGCGAACGGGGCAATCGGGGGTAACCACAACGTCGTCGGTTGGCCGAAGTAATTCAGCGTGATACTAACCGATCGATCCGTTGGACAATCCCTGCCATTCAAATGGACGAACCCCTCTGACACCAGGAAAAAATCCTCGGAGAAAGAAAAACACGGGTACTTCGGTGTACTGCGTCAGATCATCATGTCGGTGTAAAAGGGAAGTGTACGCACCTGGAAGCCCGCAAAGGCAAATGGAGCGAGAAATGACATGATCTCTTTTCTGGATTCGTTAATCTCTTGATCGAGGCCGTCTACGTGCGGGCAAATGAGGAAGAGCAGCTCGCACGACTCAATTAAATCATACTCACCTCGAGAGCTTATCAACCAGAACAAGACTATAGCCAAAATATTGAGCTCATTCTCCAGCGGCCAGCCACGATTATCGGAGGCGCCCTCGAGCAAACGCTCGTGGATGAAAGTAATTATAAAGCTGGGTAATCCAGCCGAAAATACTTGATCGTAATTGCGTCCGTCGTCCTCAAGAAGCATAACGTAAACCGTCGCAAGCGCCTCTGCCAGTTGAGGATTCCATATATCCTTTTGTCGTATGACTTGTAAAGCGATGCAGCGTCGTTGGACCTCTTGCTCCATGTTCTGAAACGTAAGCCTGTCTTGTAGCAGGTGACGACGAGGAGATGACATATCGAACTTATTCGAGAACGACGCAGAGTAGAATGGATAGTCGAGGTCCAGCGACAATGCTGCGTGTGACATCTTAAGAGGAAGTGAGATGAAGAGCGCGAAAAGAAGTCAGTGTGATGCGGGGAGTACTTTCGATGGCAAGTTGGGTGGTTTCTTGTATCAATTCGTGTGGTATACCGAAGAAGGTCGCGGGCATGCTCCGAAGTGTGTGAGTGGAGGCGGACGGACGGCCATGAGTAATATGTACAGATTCATGAGCGCACGCCGCACGGAGTCTTGAAAGTTTCCCTCGGAAGGGTTAAACCGTCATGACGGCATAATGGGGCCTCCCACGAGTATAAGCGCAGGTCGCGAACTCCGGTCGAGAGACGCCGTCAGAGGTTGAGCTGACTCGGGGAACCCGATATTTACTTCAACCGCAAGCTTACCGGTTAAATCCGAAGGAGGAAGAAAAACATACGTAGCGATCGCGGCATACGTACTCGATGCGTCGGAGAATCCCGTGGGGCAGACACTGTTATTTTTAGTGAGCTATAAATCTCAGATGAGCATATGTGGCCCCTGAGCCTAAAGGCGATTCAGGTTCAACTGGATATCCCGCCAATCATCGCAAGGCCGGGCATATGGGTGCTTACAAACTTGTACCTCCGACCACGCATCCATCCCTGCTAACCACATCCGGGTTGGTTATAATCGCCCTGGGTGGCAGGGGACCAGGTGAATCCAGGAGCTCGGCTAAGTCCGCCTAGTGAAAGTCAAACCTAACCGCCCAAGGTTTCGACGGCGGGCCAAGCCAAGATGGCCGCCGCATTGGAACATCGAAATCAGTTGCCAGGAGAACTGAGCTGGAATACATGAAGAGCATGCATACCCGACGCTTTGCTAATGTATGACCCGGCATTTTGGCGAGTCAGCCAGGAACGCGGGCCCGATACACGGGAACATACATATATACAGGCCGAAAAGTTGGTATATCGGTACCACACGAGCCTGTCCTACTATGAATATCCGCAGAGAAAAGTCGGTACAACTTGAAGAAATAATAGCCACCTAGGAACCTAGATTGACGCCGGCGAGGTGTCACTTTTTTATTTGTTTTGTTATGCTTCCCGCAACCTCCCAACGGTTGAACCGCGATCGCTAATCGGTGCATGTCCGTTTGATTGGACTCGAAGCACCGATCATAAGATACCCCTTGTCCAAGTAATGCTCCGAAAAATACAAGAAACTCAGCCTGAGCCGATTACATGTTTGAACAAGACCCACGTAAATGTAGTTCGTTCGCAGCTCAGTTCATTTGTAGCCTACTTATCCCTGAGGTCAGCACCGATCTTCTAGTCAGCTGATTGCTGTGTAAGCCTGTTCTCCGGTAAATTGCGAAGAGTACGCCTAATTGATTTAAATGACGTTGATCGAGTCGGTGCTTGCATGACATACTGCATCCACTACTTCCATTGTGCCGCAAATAAGGTTCATATATCCCCCAATGAGTCGAGATTCTAGACTAGTAAGTGGTTGACACCTGTTTGATAGTTTGTAAAACCCGAGGTTTTGCTATTAATCTGACGATACGGGAGAGATGTCAGAGACAATGAGAAGATAAGGCTGGCGCTGTGAGTTAAGGACACGGCCTCGGGGCTAATAATAGACCGCCCAGGCTGTACGAACATCATCGAGCAATTTCCGCTGATTTTGATCGGCGCAACTGTTTTATATCGAAGAGCGGCACCAACGTCACCGTCCCACTCTTCTTAATGTCGTCCGTGACATTCACGGAGAGACTGAAAACCGCAAGAATGTGTTCAGTGATCAATTCACGTAAGACCAGAAGATCCGCAGACGACCCAGGAAATTACGCAATGCATTCGCGCTGTCGCCGGCGGTGGAGCGGTGTGCGTGGTAGGGAGTAAGCGTACTGTCGATCCCTGGTTTCATTGATCACGCTAAGTTTGGTACTAAACCTCATTCGTTGTCGGTGTGCACTGACTCGACTGGCCGCTTGCCTGCCTGAGGTTTAAATGCACGAAAGCGATGATTGTCGACCTTACAGACGAATTCCGGGAAGGCGGTATTGATCGGTTCCAAATCAATACGAGAGGATGGCCCTGGGTCCGCTCGAAATAGTAAAGTTCAAACCAAGCGAGGCGCCTCAAAGTTTGCAAAACCACTCACGCGAGGTGAATTGAGTAGTGCGGTATCATATCAGGAAGTGGATTCCGCCGCTGCCGCGCCTGTCGCTGGTTCGTTGGCTCCCCGGCGAGTGCGTGAATGAGTGTGCCTTTGAATACCAGCCAATCAACGATGAGCGGTGAAGACGAGAGGGCCTACCCTAAATTGTGCCGTATCGAAATCAGAAAAATGTAGGATCGATCTAGCTCTTCATCCCAACTTCATCCCCGCCATCTCACCACAGCCAGTCGCTTTTACACGTCAATATGTCTGCCAATCTCAGCGCCCTCGAGCAACACCTTACCTCGAGGTCCTACATCGAAGGGTGAGTTCTAGTCATTCCGGTGTTTCGGTGTTATTTCCGATCACACCTGATGAACGCAACGCTATGGTCCGTGTTTCCAAGAAGCGACTAGACACCGCTGCACCAGCATGCAGATAATTTTTTTTCCTTAGCCATCTGACCTCATCACGTCCATTCTTTACCGAAAATTTTTTGAACAGCATGTTGACTGAAAAGTCTGTTTCAGTTACACCCCTTCCCAAGCGGACGTGCACGTCTACAAAGCAGTCACTGCGCCAGACCCGTCTACCCACCCACATGTTGCCAGGTGGTACTCACACATCACGTCGTATACCGTTGAGTTCGACACGTTGCCCGGCAGTAGCACAGCGGGACAGGCCTTCACTCAGGCCGCTGCCGGCGAGAGCTCGGCAGCTCCTGCTGCTGATGATGAGGACGATATCAATCTCTTCGACGAAGACGAGGAAGATGACGCGGAAGCCGAAAGAATCAAGGCCGAGCGTGTTGCCGCTTACAACGCAAAGAAAGCCGCAAAACCAAAGACGATCGCCAAGGTTCATACCAGCTCGGTGGGTATAATATGATTACTAACGTAATTTGCTACAGTCCGTTGTCACGTTGGAAGTCAAGCCTTGGGATGATGAGACCGATATGAAGGCTCTGGAAGAGTCTGTCCGATCTGTCGTGATGGAGGGCCTCGTATGGGGTGCGAGCAAGCTGGTTGCAATTGGGTACGGTATCAAGAAGCTGCAAATCACGCTGGTCGTTGGTTCGTAAGGATTCGTTCACGTCGGTGATCGTCTGGTTCTCAACGCTTTCAGAGGACGAGTTGGTGTCTCTGGACGACCTGCAAGAGAAGATTGCCGAGTTCGAAGACTACGTGCAGAGCTCGGACATTGCTGCCATGCAGAGTATGTCGGACCTGTCTCTAGTAGGTCTCGGACTGACAGACGGTTCTAGAGCTCTAGTTCGACAGTGTCCTGATGGTAGAAGTAGAAGTGTACGCTTAGCGAGAAAGGAGGTGGAACCAGATCGCTGTAATTGTAGGCAACGATTGATGACGGGGCTGCTTGGTGATGTGACTTGGTGGGGGAGAGGCAGTACACATGCGTGATGATGGTAAGCTGTGTGCGGTGACCAGAGGAAAGGCCGAGCAAGACGACGCTGGCTGCGAGTCGCGTGGTTCACGTCAAGCCCGATCAGTGCGACAAGGTTAGCTTCACTCTGCGTGTTCTGAAAGGGGCTTTGAGACGCGCTCCCGATAGGCACGTCGCACGCTACTCCACGCGACCGAATTGGGCCGGCGCAGGGCATTTTCCACAGTAATATATTCAGTCTGTTCACGCAAAAACTTTCATCTCCGCTTCTTGACAGGGACCTCGTCAGTGTGCGTGTCCCGGTCGCATGTCTCTCGGTCGTTTTGGAAATTGTGGCCTCACAACCCAACGTTACCTGCTGCACCCTATGCCGACCAGGCTTGGCGCGGATCGAAATCGCAGCCGCACTGGTGCGCTCTCACCGGGCGTGCTTGGTGGCGTCCTGGGTTGCCAACTGGGCATGGGGTGGCCAAGTTTGAGCCCTAAATGTCTTGTTGATCACTTCGCCGTCGTTCTCACACGCGCGTATTTCGGGAGAAGACACCAGACTCGCGAGAGCCTCATCAGAACCTGTCACGGATCGCTTCTCTTTGAGCAGCTGCATCTCTTCAGGTAAGGTAAGGTAGTAACAACGGGCCCTGCCACCGCCCGAGTCCGCAGGATTGAAGCGAAGGTGGCTAAATGAAATCAACCAGGCACGGCAGGTGAACGAATCCATGCCTTAAGTACGAGATCTGATCTCAAAGTGTGTAAGTGCGTTTGCTATTGCACGCTGCAGTGCGACCATTCAACATGATTTTCCCAACAGGAAATGGCCAAGTTCCCCATCCAACGATGCGGCAATCTAGTTACGCTATGAACGGCACTCCGCCGCACAGTCCTGGCTCAGAAGTATTTAAGGCTCCTCATCCGGCCCGTCTGTTCTTCGTCATACCATGCCTTCGCATTTGGAACGCATCCCCCTCGACGTGCTGACGCACGTCGCCTTCTTTACCATCGACCCCTCGCCCACCTCCCCCCTCGATGCACTGCTCCATCTCCGGCTCTCATGTCGCCACACCCATCGCCACCTCTCTGTCGAGTCATGTCCGCAACTCTACGCGCGCATCTTTCGCGAAAAGTTTGACCTCGGCAGCCACGTTCGTCGCGCCCCATCCGGGATCAGGACGACATCCTGCTTGGCTGCGGAGCTTCGGCTACGCCGGTGTGCATTGCGGAGGATGCGTCTCTCTCAGGTCCACGGACCGCATATCTTAGGCGAGCTGTGGACGACATACTTGATGCTTCTGGAAAGCGACGTCCTCAATGAGCTTCAACTACACAATGCCGGCGTCGGGGATTGGGTACTTCGCGTGCTCCGCGAGTGCCATTCACAAGCGAGCTGTGAACGCGACGAGCGTGTCTTGGTCTTGGCCGTGTCGGTGGCGAGTTTGGTGCTGTCCCACAGTAATCCTTATTCAGATTCCCTTCGATGAACGTCGCTTCTAAATGATCCTGATCAGACCAGATATCCTCTTTGCCAGTGGGGGATCGCAATCAAGTTCTAAATTTACTTCGTCCTTACACGATACTTGGGCCAAAAGTGAGTATATGACTGGATGTGACATACAATGCACGCTGACCGTATCGCAGTGCCTCTTGACGAACGTAAGTGGCGCAGCAGAACGGAGAATCTCAGTATCGACTAGTAGATCGCAGGACCGAGGACCCGAGCGTCCCGCAATTAGCGATGAATTCGACGCCCATTTGCCACACACGAGCTACTATAACCGCTCCACGATGGCTACACCCGATCTCCTGACGGCCGCAGTCTTTTTGACATTTGCGCTGCTGGAGGCGACGCCTCTACAGGTTCCGCCCCACCTCCCGGCCACGCGCGTGGTCGCAATCGCGACGGAGCGGGACGGACCAACTATGGCCGACTTCGCTGAAGTCGCCTCGAGAAGGACGCCGCTTGTGGCAGATTCCTTCCTTCAGTCTCAGTGTCGTGAATCAAACACGGATCTCGCGAGAGAACGGCAACGGCCATCAAGAAGTGTTTTACACGACGAAGACTTCTATCGCATAGCCCGTCGCTCGCGCGCGCTCAGCACAGATACTTGGGAATTGGCAGCGTATCTTCCTGGGCTACTGACCGGGGTCTGGGAAGGGTGTTATATGGTCCGCGAGTTCTCGGATTAGGCAACGGGCGAGCGGCGCGAACTGACGTTGGCGGCAGGTTGCACCGTTGACTTCGTGCCCCTCGGCAGGCACGTCGGGCCCTGACGACTTCCTGTGTCGGCAACCCATCCAGTTTCAGCTCGAAGAGCACGTTACCTTCTGTCCGTGGCTCCCATTGCCTATTGAAACTCAAGACGGCTTCGATGGGCATGTCGTCCGGAGTCTTTCCGTTAGCGAAGAAGCGTCCACGGTACGTCGCACACGCGATTGTCCCACGCCTTTCTTTTCTTTCTTTCCCCGTCTAACGTCGTGGAAGAAAATTCAGTTCTCTGACGGCAACACGGAGAAGAGCTACCATTACGAGCCGGTCCGCCCTAGCGGCGCGTCCGAGAGCGGCAGGAGCCCGCGTCATGCCTTGGATGTCGTTATCATTGGCGAGGTGTGTATGCCCCTTTTGTCGTCTGTATGAGGCATGTGATGCTCACGTTGACCCGGAGACGCCCCACCGATTCGAAGCTGCCTGGGGCTCGCACAGCTTTATTGGACGCGTTCGGTTGTCTGACGGTCTGATCAGTCTGACGAGGAAGCCGGTACGGTCCCTCTTTCGTCCCTTTCTTTTTTTCCTGCGGTGGCGCGGATCTCTCATTGGAGGACCTCTAAACAGAAAGGGCAAGTCGACGACGGGACCTGGGTGTTCGAGGGGTATCTGCACAACAGACGCACGTTCGCGGGTCGCTGGGGCACGCTGAGTGCCCTCGGTCGAGAAGGCATCGGGGGTATTTTCAGCGTATCCAAGACTGAGTCGACAGGATTATCGGGTCATTAATGAATGCGATCAATAATGAAACGGAGTTTCGAGTCGTTGAAAGCTCGTACGGACCGCCTTCAACGTGAGCCCTTTTCGGGCACGTTCGGCTATCTTTAACTACGGAAGTTGGTGTCGAAGCACTTTGTACGGCGTTATGAATCGCACATACATCACTCACCTCTCCGCAGATCGCACGTAGAGCGGCCGACAGGTTCTTCAACGAAGCTGTGTAGCTGTGCGAGTAAACTTTGATTCCATCACGCTTCCTCGAATTAGCAACCCGTCGTATCTTATTCGCACAGGCATACACATGTACATAGCGGGATTTGGCGCCATAGATCTCATGCCGAGCGAGTGTTACGTTGGACTCGCCACCATATGGACAAGGCCGGGTTCCGTATATGTGAAAAGGTGATAAGCAAACGTCTCGGCAGGAGACGACATAAGGAGTAGTGGTCAGGGACTGATGGTGGCTTGGACGGGGCCGACGGTGCCCCAAGAGACGGACGGCGGATACACGTCGCCTTGTGCGAATGAGAAAGGAAAGACAGGGGGGAGGGCGTGTAACCTTAAGGTTGGTGATCTATTTGCCCATGGCGCCACCTACACAGGGGAGCAGCGCTGGTCACACGAAGAGGGAAGGCTGATAAGCCAACGTAATGTGAAAGCGGAGTGTGACGCCGAGCGTGCTGGCGGACGAGATGAAAAGGAGAGGAGAACAAAGGACTATACACGGGTGTGAAATGAACTACGAATATGAAGCGCCACCCTTGTCGTACCGATAGATTCTTCCAAACGGAAATTGAGGAGGAGGAGGAGATCACGCGTGTGTGGTCGTGTTTGACCATGATTCTCACGGCCTGTGGCGACGGGCCATCCGTCGTTTTCGTCCTCGTCGTCGCCGTCGTCGTCTGCTGAAACACGTCCGCTCCTTGTCTCCAACCGCTGACCCTCTCTGATGGCACTCCGATCCTTCGCCGTTCTGTCCATACTCGTGTCCGCAGCTTTGGCACAGGTATGCACATCAGCCCATCTTCTCGTCCGATTTCATGACTCGACGCCCCAGACAAATCCGCTGATCCCGTCCGGTATATCGGACAAGTGCAACAGTTATCTCTGGTCCCTAAACAACGACACCGCTTTCACCGCTTGCACGAACCCATACACCACTGCCCTCGCCCAGTTCACCCCGGGCTCTACCCCCTCCGCCGATGCCATCTCCGCCGCGCTCGGCTCGCTCTGTGCTCCCACCGCCTTCAGCGCGTGTAGCCAGAGTGCCATCACCAGCCGGCTCAGTGCCTTCTACGGCGCCTGCTCCACCGAGCTGACGTCGAGTCCCGTCGAGGGTGTCAAGACCCTCTACGACTCGCTCTACGTCCTGTGGCCACTTAGACTCGCCGTCTGCTCCAAGGACGACGGCGGGAACTATTGCGCCACCAAACACCACAACTCGTCCACCGCAGGTTCCCTTGCCACGAACGACTCGGGAAAATCCCAGCAGCAGTCCCTCGGCGAGTACCTCTTCGTGAAGCATGGAGGTGCTCCGGTCACTACCCGCGACGTTTCCAACTCCACGACTGTCTTTTCTCCAAACGCCACCACCTACCAAACAACGAACCTCGTTTTCTTGTTCCTTCAACCGACGATGCAGCCTTCCGTTCTTTGCACGACCTGCACTCGGAACATCATGACCCCTTATATCACCTTCGAATCCAACTGCCCGTACGCACCCGGCATGACCAACAGCGAACTCCTTGCCGGTCAAGTTCCCCTCTACAACAACATCACTAGCAAGTGCGGCTCCAACTTCCTCAGCGGCGCCGTACAGGCTGCCGGTGGCTTGTCCAGCAGTTATCTCAGCGGTGCCGCTCCTCTCGCCGTCGGCCAGGAGCTTTCTACCGCAGTCAGTGCCATCCTAGGTCTTGCTGCTTTTGTTGCAGCTTCCCTGTAAACGGGTTCCGTGGGAGTATACCCTTGACACAACGGGCTTTCGTCGTCAACAAGCTGGTCCTTTTTTCCGCGCTTAGCCATCGATGTTTTACAGTTTTTCTGGGCTGCGCCGAGTGCTTATTTATGTATATACCAGGAGTCGCCGCAGCACACACTACTACCGTAGTCGTTTTAATCCGAAAAGCGGCGTACATGGACATGAACAATATATTAGATCCTGTGTCGCTGGAACCCTTGCGGTCAACGTTGGCCGATGGAATTAAGACATATACGGGTGTCGAGTGTCGAGCAGTTCCTTCATGATCACTGACGACAGCAATTGGCAAGGCGGGGATCTCGAGAGATCTGAATGAGGGTCAATAAGCTTTCCTCGGTATTCGGGTGTATGCGAGGGGCCGGAACGAATCAGACATGGATCAAGGAAAGATGCTTGCACGCGCTCCGCGCCAAGTGCAACGTTGCGGCTGAGCGACGGAAGCGAGCCACGTCTACGAGGACATGCCGTGTTCCGCCGGATAAGTAACAAACCATGCACCCACGATCTAGTCGAACGATGAGTTTTTCTTTCGCGAGCGAGCGTTCCACATAGGGGACGCACCAGGCAGATCTAGACCTTGAAGATGAGGGCAAGCAGAGCGACGTTTACGGCGAAGACGATAACGGCGACGAGGAGGACGTCCGCCCCAGCGGTTGTAAAGGGCCGCCCGAATTCCCGTGCCCGTTCTTGTCCTTTTGTCGGGATCGCGCGCTGGTATAGGGCGGCCATATCTTCTGGGGACCGGTCCGCGAAGTCGTGCCGAGAGTGTCTGGCGCGGACGTACGCGACGCCGAGAAAGAGGACGGAGAGGACGAGGAAGAGGATGCCGACTAGCGCGCCGTGAGACCATGTCGACTGGGTTCCGTGCGGGGACTCACTTCTGAAGAACCTGGCGTCGAACAGGCGGAGGACGGTGATGGCGTAGCCGAGGTTGGCCAGCGCGCTGCGGCGGTATGCGCCGTCGAAGGTGCGGTGTCGGGCACGGAGCTCAGTGAGCTCGTTGACGTCGATGGGGAGAAACGAGTTGGCGCGGTGGCCTCTGACTTTGCCCGTCAGCGTCCTCTCGTGGACCGGACGAGACTGACTGACCTGTATCGACGCTGCTGCTCCATGAGTGGAACGAGAGCGCGTGTGAATCGGCTCGTGGTAGGAGCCCGGTTCGGTCCGGTTCGGTTCGGCACCGTGTCGTTTGGGTCGGACGCGTTTTTTGACGTCTTACTCCGATGCTTGTCTGTGCAGGGGGGCGATTGGCACTGCGGGCATCTGCGCCGAGGTACGTTCACTCCGTCTTGACCGGCATGTCCTCACGTTCTCGCAGAGCCTTGGTCAGGGCCTCTAGGGATCGGCTGGCTGCATTCCAGGCATGTCCTTTTCATTTTCTCCTCACCGGAAAATCTGACGCGAGGCAGCGTGTCCATGGATCGTCTCCACATCTGCAGGGTTTTTCAAATGTTCGAAATTACTGGTGGTCGAAGCCAGCGGCCTCCGAGGTTGTCGTGAACTCTACTTTACAAAATGCTGCGACGGCTCCTGAGCAAACGGCGGTCTCGACCTCGTCCCAGCAATTAGTCACAGACCAAGTTTCTATCTCAGACCCGGTGTCTCAGGTCCTCCCGGTCGACTCCTCGTCGTCGTCTAACCTCGCCGAGGTCGCGTCCACCGTCGTTCCACCGCTCCAATACGGCGACTTTGCTGCCCTGGGACTCACCAGCTGGTGGCCCTCGGGCATCATCAGCTGGTCCTTTGAGCTGCTCCAAGTCAGCACCGGCATGCCCTGGTTCTACACCATCGTCGCCGGCACGCTCTTCTGGCGCTTGGCCCTCGTTCCCACTGCGCTCACGAGCATCCGCAACTCGGCGCGTCTCCGTCCGTACACAGAGCAGATCAAGGCCCTCGACGACCAGGCCCAGGGCAGCAAGGACCGCACCGTCCAGATGGAGCTTATGCTCAAGAAGCAAAAGTTGCTCGAAAAAGCGGGGGTGCGCCTGAGCTCCATGTTCCTGCCGCCCATCGTGCAGATAACCGGCAGCTTGGGGCTCTTCTTCGCGGTCAAGAAGATGGTACAGCTGCCGCTGGTGCAGTTGACCCAGAGCGGCGTGTGGTTCTTGCCGGACTTGACCGTCACGGGCGACTATGTCATGCCCACCCTCGTGCTTCTCGCCATGAACGTCCAGTTCTCGGTGAGCGTGCCTCGCCGCCTCGTTGGGTGGTGGCTGACGTCGGAGCCGTAGCTCATGAAACAGGAATTAGACCCCACTAAGCCCGCCATGGCTCACGTCATGAACGTCATGCGCGTGGCTAGTTTTGCGTCGTTGCCCATGATGACCTGGATGCCGAGCGTGAGCGTCCGTGTTTCTTGATGAAGAGCTGCGCACTGAATTCGGTCTAGGGACTGTGGTTGAGCATATGCACTGGCGTGTTGGTGGCGACCGCACAATCGGCTATGCTGCGCGTGCCGCGCATTCGCCAAGCACTCGCGATACCCCCCGTCGCACCGATGCCGCCCGTGACGATGAAAGACACGGGCAAGGCCGTCTTGGACTGGTATCAAGCCAAGAGGACGGAAGCCATGATGAACCAGTCTGCGGACCCGAGAAAACCGAACTGGACGACGCTGCCGAAGGCCTCGCGGCGTGTACGGTGATCTAGCTTACTACTACATGGGTAGTTGCGTAGGAATAATGTTTACATAATTAACGCCTCGCTACTGCGGAGTATGCACTAGACTGACGCTGACCCACGGTGAAAGAATGTCCTTCTCAATTCCCGTCAATGCCCTCGACGCCGCGCCCTCTGGCACCCCCGTCGCAGAGGAGGAAGAGTTCTACTCGTCGTGGTCCCTCTTCCTCGTCTGCCTGCTCCTCATCCTCTCCCTATGGACTTCCTACTACCTCCAAATAAAACGCATACGTGCCATCCATGAAACCCTCGTCGCCATCTTTGCGGGCATGTTCGTTGGCCTCGTCGTTCGTCTAGCGCCGGGCACCATGATTAGAGAGATGTTGGTGAGCACACGCCCTCTGCCCGTTCGCGTCGACCTTGCGTGCGTGGCCGCCTGCGGTTCGAGTTTTCCCGGCGCCCAGGGCAAGCTTCGCAGACTCGAAGTGCATCCGAGGCAGCGCCTATCTATCGTTCCACGTCGCAGCACAGAGAGCTCACGATCGTCGCATTGTAGACGTTCAAGCATACCCTTTTCTTCAACCTCCTCCTGCCCCCCATCATATTGAACTCGGGCTATGAGCTCAAACAGGTACGTGCCCGCCACCCACGTTAGACCCTGAACGCATATCAACTCGCCTACACAGGAAAACTTTTTCCGCAACTTTGGCTCCATCCTCACGTTCGCGTTCCTAGGCACAGCGGTGTCCGCCATCGGCGTTGGGTGCGTGGGCGACGAACGCCGAAACGTAAACTTTTTTCTCCCCACGTTGCTTACCCGCTTTAGCGCAGCGTGCTCGTGTACGTGTATTCGTACCTGGGCCTGGAATCACTCGACGTCACTCTACTGGAATGTCTGATCTTTGGCTCGACGTTGTCCGCGACGGATCCCGTCACTATCCTCGCCATCTTTCAACAGTACAAAGTCGACCCGAAGCTGTACACGATCATTTTCGGCGAGAGTCTACTCAACGACGCCGTCAGCATCGTCATGTACGAGTGCGTGTCTGAGTTCGTCGTGTTTGGCATCGGCCCCTGAATGCTCCGCAGGACGCTGACGCGATTCCACGGAACGGAGATCTTCGTCTCGTCGGTCTTTCACGGAATTGGCATTTTCCTCCTCTCTTTTAGCGTGTCTATGGCGTTGGGCGTCAGCTTCGGTTTGGCGATGTCCCTCGTGTTGAAACACTCTTCCCTCAGCCTCTATCCCTCCATCGAGTCCTGCCTCGTGGCCCTCTGTGCCTATACCTGTTACTTCTTCTCCAATGGCCTTTCCATGTCTGGCATCGTCTCTCTCCTCTTTTGTGGCATCACCTTGAAGCATTATGCATATCACACTATGTCTCGCAGGACGCAACGCACGACCAAGTACATTTTTTCGACCCTCGCACAGCTTTCGGAGAACTTTATCTTTATCTATCTCGGCCTCTCCCTCTTCACGAGCCCTCCCTCGTCCGAGCGCGTCACTAGCTACGTCAAGCCCCTCTTCATCGCTGTGACGACTGTCGCCGTCGTCTTCACCCGCTATGCCGCCGTCTTCCCGCTCTCGGAGGCGATCAACTTTTTTACCAGACACGCGCGTGGACAGCGCCATGAAGAGTTGCCGCACTCGTACCAGATGATGATCTTTTGGGCGGGTCTACGCGGGGCGGTCGGCGTGGCGCTCGCGGCGGGGTTCAAGGGCGACAGCGCAGAGACGCTGCGCACGACGGTGCTCGTCGTCGTGGTGCTGACGGTGATCGTGTTCGGGGGCACGACCGCGCGGATGCTCGAAATACTTGGGATCCGGACGGGCGTCGAGGACGAGGCGGCAAGCAGCAGCGACGAAGACGGGCCCGTGGCGGGACCTCCTGCCGGACGTCTGGGTTGGCGCCGAGGCTGGGAAGAACGTGCAAGCTACTTTTCGGCGTCGCAGCAGGGATATGGGCGCGCGGCAGCTGCCGCCGGGGCGGCTCGGATCGGGACGCACTACGCACCGCATAGCTATAACCACCACGTACTGGCGCAGGGGTCGCCTGTCGTGGGCGGCGCGTTCTCGATGGTCTCGTCGGACTCGTTCGATTCGGAGACGGAGGTTTTACCGATGGCGACGACGACGTCCGAGGGGGGGTGCCCCGCCCGCGAGCACAGCCCAAATCCCGAGCGCGACCGGGATCACGCACGTGAGCAGGGCGCCGACAGCCTCGCGGGGGACGACGGCAAGTGGTTCCAGGCGCTCGATGAGCGGTATCTCCTCCCGCTCTTCTCGAACGCGACGGCGAGCCGGACGTTCCATGCACGACGGGCCCGGCGCAACGCCTCGTTCGTGCACGCGCAGGGTTCAGGAGCTGGAACGCCCCGCGCGTCCGAGGACGAGCCAGAGAGCCCGGCGGTGGACTTGACGGCGCACGGCGGGACGCCGCCCGAGCGCGAATTTCAGCGTACCCCGTCGCCCGAGGAAGAGAGTCGCTTGGAGCGCGGGTTGGGCACGCCTACGCTGCGCAGCGGGGCAGGGGCTGCACGCGAGGACGGACAGAGTCGGTCGTCGTAGTACGTACAAGGTCCGATGTAGCTATTAGGAACCTAGCAATTTAACTAGATTGCGTCGACGGACTGTAAGTAAGTAGGAGTCACTCGTACACAACGGGAGGAGGTATGTGAGGGTCACCCTCCGGCATTAAAAATAACTCAATAATACAGTCTCTTCACACACGCGCGTTTATAAGCTTTATAATAGATCTGCATTTCTGAGATGGGTACGGAGAATGCTTTCCTCGACTGTGGAGCAGCGTTGATTAGAATGTAATAACGACAAACGCTGGGGGCACTCACCAACGCTTAGCGTCGTTGCGGTCGCTTTGGTGTCCTGAGATCGGGTGGTCAGGGTGTGCATCGAGGGTACAGTGAAAATACCGTTTCCACAGCAGGGGTCGAGGGACAGGGGAAAGGGGATCATAGGAATAGACTCACGATCACCGACGTGAAATGAACAAAGAATGGGCGTGGTTCCGGTGAGACCAACTTTGAGATTTCTTTGAAATGAGACTGAAAATCTGGAAACACGCATAAAACGCCGGGTGAGAACGCGCGATCAGGCCCAGGCCGCATGGTATCACGGGGAGGAATAAACGCACATTTCATGACTGTGAGCGTATCGTTTTTCCGGTCTCCGAAGCTCGGAACGAAGTCTTTCACGCGCACGCCTCGCTTGAGCTTCTTGTGGAGGAGGTCACATTTGTTGAGGAAGAGAATGATTTGGGTCCTTGCAAGCATTGGGGAGGAACAGACGGAACGCCACAGCTGATAGCTATCCTCCAATCGGTTGACCCTCAAATCCTCGCGTAGCTTCTCGTCGAAACAGGATATCGGGGACAGGAATATGATCGTGTCCACATCTTCAAAAAAGGATGCCCAGACCGCTCGCTAGAACAAAACGTGCGGTGAAATCTCAGGACCTCATTGAGGAGCACTTACAGAAGACCTTGTACCACCGACGTCGTACATGACCCACTCCTTTCCATGACCTAAAGGAGCACGATCAAACACGACCGCCGCTAAATCACGCCGGGCAAACCTTCTTCCATGGTAAAATTATGCTCCTGAACGCCAACAGTACGAAGGCGGGCGCGTATGATGTCGTCATCGCTTGGAACATAGTCAGAAGAGGCGATGCGTTCAATGTCGTTCAAGAAGCTTCAAGGTGCATCAGGAAACGGGGACGAGGTGGAGGCACACTATACTCACAAACCGGGGAAATCTTCGATGTGGGCTTTTCGCTGGGTCAGTATTTGCTGCACGACGGGGTCCTCCCAGAGGGTCTTCATATCTTTCCTGCAGCTGGCGAGAACATTGGCGATTTCGTAATCGTCTTCCCGTCGGCGAGCGGGCTCAAGAGAAGTAACGTCGCCGTGCGGTGAGCGCATCTTTTCAAAGGTGGATCTCCAGCCGTTGCTCGAGATGACGCCAAATTCGCGGGAACGGCCGCCGCTCCTGTCGGCGGCGATGGGGGCGGTAGTGTAAACTTCGTGGGTCCCTGGGCCAAGCCTCCTCTCGAGGTCGGCTTGAACCCTTCGCAGAGGTGCCAGGCGCAGCTTCAATAGACGGTGTTTGTCTGTGAAGTCGTAGACGTGGGTGTGGGACGAGGGATCGATTTCTAACTCTGATAAGTGCTCTATGGAACCTCTGTCGGAGTCTGAGAGGGACATTTCGTGCAAGAGGACATCGAGGACGTGGATGATGTTGCGGATGAGGTTGAGGAAGATGACTACGCGCCATGCGATCCTGTCCTCTGTCCACTCGTGACGAGCATACAGGAGTTGAAAATCTAGAGACGCAGGTGAGTGGTTCCGGAACGGCAGGGGGAAGAGGACGAGGCAGACTTTTCAAGGTGGCAGACTTTCCTGGAGGGCGGGAAGGCGATGAGACGGCAACTGCGGTGGCTCGGCGCGGCGAACGTACCGCTTTCGCTCTGGCCCAAAAGAAGGACCTTGACCGGCTTCTTCTTCTTCTTCACGGCGATGCGCTCCAGACGAAGCTGCTCGTCGATGGACTCGCTGACTCTCCGAGCCTCTGCCTCGGCGCGCTCGCGGGCGTCTTTTTGTTCCGGGCTCTCGCCCGGCGGAGGAGCAAGAATGACCGCAAACGGATCCTCAGCGATGCGTTGGACCATCGCTCAAGACCACGAAAAAAGGGGGGAGGATCGTGTTGCCGACGGGCCAAGGATATCGGCGGGCGTCACCTTTTTCTATGAAAAAAAGAGAATATGAAACAGCATTTGTAACGCCGCCGGACGGCACGCAGAGCCAAAGGGGGGCAGGTGCGCCGTGACAGCACCGCTCGTCCGACCCTGCACCGTCTCACTGTAATCCCAGCTTGGCTAAACCGTCCTCGCCACCACTCCACCTCGTCTCTCGAGCCTGGCGTGGCCACCCCCGACGCGTCGAGAGCACATGGCTCAATGTGGCGCTACGTTTGCGTCTGTTTGGTCTGGGAGCTGGAATAAAAGTGTGCGACATGTGACTTTCCCGTGACCACGCACTCTCACCCCGTGACCAGCACCCGGATCCACTGTCCCCCATGTCCATCCCCCAAGCACCACCCAACCAGCAGGGGCCCGCCCCAAGTAGCCCCATCCTCCCCCTCGCCACCGAAGGCCCCTCCGCATTTGACAGCGCCCAGCTCACCAACCTCGTCAAGCTGCTCCAAAAGGTCCGCATTCGCTTTTGCACGCTTCCTCGTCTTTGTGTTGCCGTACGGCGCGCACCACGTGACGATTGACTCTGGTCACGTTATGTGCTCGACCCCGCGCTGACCGTCGTCTGCCCAGACCGACCCGCCTCTCGCTCCCGAATTGACCCAGCAGCTGCAGGCCGTGTTCGCTGGCCAGCACCCAATGCCCCACCCGATCCCCGTCCCACATCCGGGCTTCCCTGGGCACCCGCCAGGCCAGGGAATCCCAGGCATCGGCGACCCCGGCCCGTCCTCGCATCCTCGTGGTCCTCCAAACCTCGGTCAGCTCTCGGCGGTAGCAGCTGCGGTCGTCCAGACCCCTCCGATGCCGCCGGGTCCACCAGTCCCGGAAGGCGAGGAGGTAAACAAGGACATCGACGAAGGCGATACACTCAAGACGACACCCACCGGCTCCGGTCGGACGCGAGGAAATCGCACCGCTGCGATGGGCACGGACGAGTGGGCACGCCAGAGGAAAGACAACCATGTATGCCGTTCCTTGTTCGTCTCCTGGATTTAGACTCTCAGTCATGAACCTAGAAAGAAGTCGAACGCCGACGGAGAGGCAACATCAACGAAGGCATCAACGAACTCGGCCGCATCGTGCCGAACAGCTCGGGAGAAAAGGCCAAGGGTGCCATCCTCGCACGAGCAGTGCAGTACATCCATCACCTGAAGGAAAACGAGGCCCGCAATATTGAAAAGTGGACGCTCGAAAAGCTTTTGATGGATCAAGCGATGGGTGACCTGCAGGCCCAGCTCGAAGAGATGCGAAGGTTATGGGAGGAAGAACGTGCGGCGCGGCAAAGAGCCGAGAGTGAGCTAGAGCTTCTCCGAGGAGTTCCTCAGGGTGCTGCGCAAGTCGTCCCTGCCCCGCCGCGGCCACCCTCCCAGCCTGCACCTGCGGATCACAAATCGCGTTCTCAGTCCGCCGAGCAACAAGGAGCCTCGGCGACCGAACCCAGAACAGAGGTAGGACCCAGACCAGAGGACGAGTCGGCGGACAGACCAGGAAAACGGCCGCGGGTGGAGTGATGAATGCATGCCAGTTTTATTTAACTTATTCAGAATTGACGTTCACTCACTGGATCCGCTCATTTTGTACATGCATTACGCAACGTTGTACCTTGTCTTGCCACACACGAGCCGTTGAGACCTGCGAATGAACATTGACTGATCGATGCCTTGCGAAACGTAAGCCAGGGATCGTTTAGTCTTTACCGAGTTGGACAGCACCACCCGATGTCAGGGGATGCATCGACGTCCCATCTAGCTCGAGTGGCTCACATCACGGAATCACCTTTTGAGTGGCTCATTCGGTATCCGACATCTGGTAGTGACGCGTACGTATTCTCACACCGAGCCCGACCCTCGCCGGGCGTCACGCAAGACCCAGCCCGGCCCTCAGCTCTTCCGCAAGCGAGTCTGCCCCTACGTCCGCGCTCGCGTCCCCCTCCTCGGCGAGACACCGAGCACATCGACAGTCCCCGAATCCCCACTCGAGCAGCCGTTGCTGGCGCTCACGGTATCGTCCCTGCGGGTCGACATACGTGATCAGCAACTCCTCGCCGGGCTCGATCGCCGTCTTGGCGAGGACAGTGATGCGTGCGAGAGCAGCCTGCGGGTCGAGGTGACGCACCGACACGTTGGGCGCGCACGCGTGGTTGAGGTGCGAGTGCAAGGCGTAGAGCCCACCGTGCCCTTCGAGGTCTGCGTTCCGGGGGTCAGCGGTTCCTCGTCATCGTACGGGAGGGATCGGGCGCGCGCGGACCCACCGGTACTGACTCAGACTCATGCGACCCAGGCCACACAGGAAGGCGTCGTACGCGAAGAGATCCCGTCGCGTGGGCTCGGGGAGCGGTCTCTTGAGGATCTGCGCGAGCTTCTTTTGTTCCTCAGAGCTCTTCGCCCCGTCGAACGTGGCGAGGTACAGCTCGTGGGCCTTTTTCCAGATCTCGCGGTCGGGCTCGACGCCCTTGTCCCTTTGAGGGTCGTCAGTCCACATCACCGATCGATTGCTGACGCACCGGAGGACGCGGAAACGCTCTTCCATGCCGAGCTCGGCGAGGCCTTGGACGACGTGGAGATCGTCCGCGAACGAGCCGTCGTCGCGTTGGAAGGAGAGTAAGAGTCTACTGGTACAGTGCGCCGGGCGTGGAGGGCCATCCACTCGTTCTCGCGCGCAAACTTGAGGAGGGCGATCGACGCTGGATTGCGGCCGGGGCAGAGAAGGGGATGCACCTTCTCCGATTGGGCACGGCAGCGACGATTGCAGAACACGGCTGGACAGTGCGTCGAGGACGTGGACGCTGGGCACGGGAGATGGAGGGGGGAGGGATTCCCAAGCGGGGTCGAGCAGAATCCGCACGCCCTAGAGGACTTTTGCAAGTCGTAGATGTCCCTGCACGCTCGGCGTGAATTTCGCAGCACTATAATTGAATAGCGCACTACCCAGGGGGCTAGTATGAACTCCACACGACCTCCCCCTCGGAAATCTTTTCCGTCGCGACGAAAGCTTTACCCCCTCGACTTTGCGCGTCCACCGCGACATGAGGTAGGTGTGATTCGCGATCGGACCGTCCTTTGAGCTCCCGAGTCCATTGCCGAGGATCTTTCGGATAATTAACTTGAGGTGCTCATCTGTTATCAAGGTTTCGGAAATGAGCAGTATAGTCGAAGACCTCCATAGTACTGGATGGAGACGTGAGCTATGTCGGCAGCGTCACACCGGTTCAACCGCGTGGGTTTGTTTCCAATCGGAAGGGAA